>JAENHJ010000545.1:600000-885000 GCA_025330945.1 Mucuna pruriens
ATAATTCATGGAAGACACAGTGGGCAAACATAGGATTAGAGCTGAAGCTCTGATACAGTGTAATTTTAAGAGAAGAAAATGATATTTCTTATTATTGATCGATCAAAATTATGTGTTATATAGGCAGATCTGGCTAGAAGAGATGCTAACCATCCTAACTACAAATTAAATAAATATAAGGACAAGATTGGGAGAAAATAAGGGAGAATCAGATCAGATCTGATCTTAATCTTAACTACCTAAATCTCCAAAATACTTATTTGAAATTTAAAATAAAAGCACATATAATTATCGACAATCACATTCCAAAATTTGTAGAAGCCTCCTAAATGTTGCCAAAAACAAGTTTAATGAGAAAACAACTTTTCCTAGACCTACAATGCCCCTTAGTTTGAATCACAATTACAGTTTCATGCCAATTTTATTGACCACTCCAAAATGATTAATGCCTCGTCATTGATGAATATGAAGTATGACCTGTTTTTGTAATGAAACCCTGTACTTGAAATTTGATGGCCCGGAAATTTGGTCCTCATCTATATTCTCCATTACATGCTCTACAGATTGCACAATCTCTGAGAAGGATAGGCCATAATCTGCAAAAACATGAGAACAAGTTATATTAAAATGTAGACATTGAACAAAAAATTGTTTGAATGGAGGAAAGGTAATCAGAGCAATACTATTTATGCCAAAGTAGGTAATAAGGTAAATGAAAGTTAAGATTTATGTATAGTATATTTTAATATATTAGAGTCCATTTGTTATGTCGTAGAATTTGCACTTAGAATCTAACTTAATCCCATAAAACTGACTTGATTTTGTTTCCTTTGTTACTTTATTGTATCATGTTATATATTTGAGGTACTATCTCATTGAATAAGAATAGAAAACAATTCTACTTTCTCCTTTTTTCTTAGCATGATATCACGAGTCCTAGGGTTTGTAGCTAGGGTCTCTGGTTCCTACTGTCACCTGCACAGCCTTTATTGCTGCAACTCTCTCTCTTCCGCGTGCTAGGGAAGCCTTAATCGCTGGACCTGTGTCCTTTCATTAACATCCTTATTGTTGCGCCTCTGATCTACTTGAAAGCAGCCTTAATTGCTGCATTGTTCCATCTTTGCAAGAAAATCTGCACAACCTTCTTTGCTGTTGCGTGTTTATCGGTTTTTGGGTATTTACCTTATCACCATGTCAGAAGCAAAAACAGAAACTATAGTAACCAGCAACACTAATACCTACTATGACAAGTCCAACTCGGTTCAGAAAATTGGAAAATTACAGAGTATTTGAGCTTCTAATCACCTCAAGGGGAAGAACTATCTCAAGTGGTCCTAATTTGTCAAGACCTATCTCAAGAGCAGAGGATGTCTTTCTCATCTTCTGGCTGCTGGTCTAGACAAGAATGACTCAAAATTTGATTCATGGGATGAAGAGGACTCTATGATAATGTCCTGGTTATGGGATTCCATGGAAGACACAATTAGCGATAGTTGCATGTTCTTGAAGACAGCCAAGGACATTTGGGACTACATCATCCCGACATATCTGAAGGCCAATGATGTTGCCCAAGTGTATGAGATAAAAGTGAACTGCAGCATCTAAGCAAGGAAACAAGTAACAGAGTATGCCATTGGTGGTTGCGCTGGTGCTCACAAGAGAAGGAGGAAAGAGAATAGTAGAGAAGGGAGGAGCGTTAGGGTGTGGGGGAAGAACAAGGGAAGGGGGTGCGGGAGAGCTTCTGAACTATTTTCAGAACTCTAAAAACCCAAAATATCCTCACTAACGTTTTAAAAATGAGGGTATTTTGGGCTTTTCGCATACTTTCACTGTAGCGGACCTTAAATAGGCAAAACGCAGGATCGTGGGCTACTCCACTCCACCGCAATCGCGGGTGCGACAACCAGTGACATCAAACTGCACCGTAACGACAACAATGTCACGCCTCGCCTCTGCTCCGCCCCTCTCTGCTGCAATAGTGGCCACTTCGGCCGCTACTGATAACATAGCTGGCACCAACTTCATATGTTTGAAACTGTCAAGTTAATGATATACATGTATAACAAAATTGTGGAGGATAGGGCCTTCAAATTTTTGTTAGGTCTTCACAAAGACCTTGATGAAGTATGAGGAAGAATTCTTGGAACCAAGCCATTGTCAGTACAACAGGAGTTAATCCTGTTGCTCCGATTGAAGATACAATTCATTGATTGCCCCAAGTTTGTGACCAACCTCTGAGAAATTATGGTGAAATATCTGGATTGACCAGAAAATGATGCAAGCAATGAGCCTTGGCATTGGTTTCAACTTGTTTCCAAAGAAGAAAATTCCTTTCTTCGGCGTGCATGACAGAGGTTGAGTTGAGAGGTCACTGGAGCAGTAGCTCTGTAGCTGACACTGGTAGTGAAACACCATAATCAGCGGTGTTGAATGGGTTGTTCTGAGTGAACATGGCTTAGGATTACTGAGAAACTATTGATACCAAAATATGATTCAAGAACCAAATAGTAAGAGAGAAAGTTGAGAAGTAAAGAGAAAACGTGGAGAGAAAAATTTGCTATAAATTTGAATAATGTTGTTAATTTTCTATATTAGTTGATATACAATTATATTTGTGTATATTGTATACAAGTCATTGGCTAACAGAATCCGATCTGGTCTAACTGATTTTACTGACACCATAATCAGTAGTGCTAAATGTAGTTCGGAGTGGACATGGCTTAGGATTATTGAGAAACTCTTGATACTATAATATAATACTAGAACCAAATAGAAAGTGCAAGAAAGTTGAGAAAATATTGCTGTAAATTTGAATAATGTTGTAAATTTTCTGTCAGTTGATATACAATTACATTCAAGTATATATTAGAGGTCACACACTAATAGAATCCTCTTGCAGAATTTGATCTGTGCTAGATTTTACTCACACAATAATCACTACAATTTTGTCAGGCTAGCAGTCAGTTAACTAACTGTTAACTGTTACAATCACCTAAAGCTAACACTCTGTCTGAGCTAGGTAGAAGTATATACTATAATAAATGAATAAATAACTCTTAACAATTTGCATACACATCTGAAATTATATTTCTTACAAGTATTATTAACTCTTACTCCCACTTAAAGTTTATGGGTAGGAACATTGATCATACAATTATATTTTTCTTTTTGGTGAGAATTAATCAAATACATTTCCAAAAACAGTAATTTTGCAACCAAGAAGTATGTGCACTTCTTAGGTGAAAGTAGAAACAAGATAATAAAGAACTAATAGAAATTCATTATAAGAAAAAAAGTTACCTTGCACTGATACTGGCACAGCCAATGCTGCTGCAGCTTGTATCCTGATTTTAAAATTTGATGAATCACGTAATAGTTGCAGAAGAATACCAAACACAACTGGAGACCTGCAAAAAGGCAGCATAAAGCATTGTTCAATAGTTTACATTTCAATGTCACACATGTAACAAACATGAACAAGATATCTTCATGAAGAGAGCCTATAAAAAACAACACGACCAAAAACTATGCAACAAATATCATTTATCTAATGAAAGTGAAACACATTCAACTACAGTATCTCTTAATTAATACTGCACTCAAGGGCAATACTAGAATTGTAGTGCCTTATAAACTTCAAAAACCAGCAATCCGTCTCTTGTTCCCAAGTATATTTCTAATTTGGTAAGGTTTCATCTTCATATTAAATAAAAGACACCACTTATGTTGAAATTTTTGGGTAGAGAGGGAGGAAGAAATATAAAAGATAATGAAACAGAGAGTTGATATTAAGGCTGACCAAACTGATTGGTGTGGTGAGTTTATGCCTTTTTGACAATAACTCAATCAAATTGGAGTTATTCACAGGCTTATTTGCTCACACACTCATCATTAAAATGGGGTAGTTGAATTGTGTTTGTTGTTTCACTACTAATCTTATTGATATATATGTATATATGATTAGTACGTGAGTGGTGTAAGAATAACCCTAATACAAACAAACTTTCTTATATGCTACAGATTACAATATCTAGTAATTAGGAGAAGAATAAAGATATATAATGTATATGAGAAACACATGAAGCATGTGCTTCATTCTAACATACCAATCCATATCTTGTAGCCTTAATGCCTCGTTGAGGAATAGGTTGCCTAGAGCATGACAAACATTCCACTGGACCTAGTAACAGAGACTCCAGGTTCAAGAGGGATAAAGTAGATTGATAACATGAAACTAAAATGTTCAGAATAATCAAATAATATTAAGACAATAACATTATGGTACCTTAACGTTCCCAGTATTAATACAACAAATAAATGCCTGAACTATCCTCTCTAGCCTATTAAAATCTTGCAGAGAAGATGTGCATCGCTGTTGACACACCATTAGATTCTCACTATTGAGATACGCATCAGTCATGCAGTCATGGTAGTCCACTGATTTGTCTTGGAATTTTGATGTTGAAAATTTTAATATTCTTGAAATATACCCAAGAGCCCTTACAGCATTAGATTTAACCTGTTAATGAAAAAAAGAAAAAAAAACAATAAAACCAGAATCAATGGACAAATGTATACAGAGGAGTCAAATAATCAATAAAAGATTTGCCTAATAATCCTATAGAATAACAAGTTGGAAATGATTGATATCCATTTACCCACTTGAGGGGGAGTGTAGTAAATATTTTTATTTTTATTTTTTTTGCATATCTTGATATTAATAGATTTAGATAAATATCTCATTATTTTCCTATTTCCTTTTTATGTTATTTCCCTTTATACGATAGTCATTCTTAGCCTAAAGAACAGAGATTAGTGCTTGTATTCAAAACACAGGAATATAGAAGTTGCTTAGTTGGTGGCCTTTAATTGAATATATTCTTGATATTCAAAAAATTTGTGCTCAGATTTTTCAGACTAGAGAGACATTTGTGATTTTTTCAGGAAAGCCATGAAGGGAGTAAATGTTTCTTGTGTATGGTCCATTCTTTTACAATATAAGCATTGAGGACGATCACTTCTACCACCACATCCTCCCCAGTTTCCACAACCTCATCTTCCTCGAGTGGACACCATTGCAAAGGACTAACAGACTAAGTGAATTTCACCCTTGTTCAAGTTAGGAACACGAAGGAGTTGGGTTATTAGATTTTCCATTGAAAGAACCTCTTGACCAGGCAAAATTTGATTACAAACATATTCATGGTTTGAATTCATACCACAAGGAACCAACACCATATACAACTTGTCAAGTTTCTTCTTAATTTCTTCCAAAGAATTAATTTCCAAAAGCATTTCAATTCATTCACAACAGATTGAGCTTGAGCAACATAGGAAATCATATCATGATTGGTTTGACCGAGAAATGCTATTTTTTGCGCAGAATCATATAACCTTTGAATATCATTAGAAAAAATGCTTCGGGCCTTCTTAAAAAAATAGTTTTTGAAAGTCCTGAAAGTTTCTTATATATTTGGCTCCACAAACTGCCATAAAATAATACATAACTGAAAATCGAGCTTTTTCCACTGAGCACGACCCTCTATTTCTACATCACTCAAATATTTGTCCAAATAATTGTGCACCCCTGACCAAGGAACCAAAGTTCCACAGAGGTAAACCAAGATAAATAATTTTCTCCATTGAGTTTTTGTGATGGAGGGAATTCCAAAGACTTAGAAAACAAGACCTGTGGATAACATTTTGAGGAAAACAGAGAGATTACATGTATAAAATTAAGGATATTTAGATCCAATAACCAAACAAGTTAAAACACCAAAGTAAGACTTGAAACAAGTTCAAGAAGGGCTGATGAGGCTTCTAGAGGCAGCATGATGTCACTCTAGTGACTGGAAGGCGGCACATGGGCTACATGCTTCTGATAGGGCCATGAGAAGAAGCAATGTGAGAGGAGGCTTTAGCCTCTAAAAATTGCTTGGTTTTGCATTGCTCAAGGAGGGGCACCAAATTTGAGGGGTGTTGGAGAGAAAGACGACAACAAACAACGACAAATGGCACCAAAGGTGTGACTGGAGAAAATGATAGAGTGGGATGAATCCGCTCTGATACCAAGTTGAATAACAAAATATTTTGATGAAATTGCTTGAGTTGGAAGCAGTCAACAACTTCACTATATATAATAATTCAAAGAGAGATTACATGTAAGAGCAATAAACATAAAATGCAACTTCCTAGAATATTGATAAGCCACTAAGACTATCCAGCTTTCCTAGACTTATTTCCCTAGAAATAGTAGGAATATTAACAGTTTCCAACAACTCTCTCACCCTTTACCTCCTCGTGTCTTTAGGTTGACATGTTTTGACCATAGTCTTAGTCCTAGTCTTGATAAGCTTTTTGCTCGTCCTCATGAGTGTGTCTTCCTTGGTTATACTTGATCTCAAAAGGGTTATAAATGTTATTCTCCTTCACTTGGTTGTTACCTGGTCTCGGAAAATGTTACATTTGTTAAGTTTATTCCTTTTTTTGGTTCCACCTTGGAGGCTGAGTCTATTTTCACCTTCCTTCCTCTTCCTCCTCTTGTTCTAGTCACCTATACCCCACAATATATGTCTATTGGTCCACTTGACCCACAAGAGAATCCACCTTCACCACCTCTATTGTAAGTGTAGCACTATTGACTCCACCCTCCTTTGGCACCACCACTTGCTATTGGGAACACTTTTGACTCGTCTTTGACACCAACTCATTTGTCTCCTCCGACCTTCTCATCGAGCACTAATCTTCCCATTGCTCTTTGTAAAGGTATTCATTCATTCTACTTGCAACCTTCACCTTATTATTTCACATTTAGCTATCATCATTTGTCTTGGTCACTTATACCCTACAATATATGTCTATTGGTCCACTTGATCCACAAGAGAATCCACCTTCACCACCTTTATTGTAAGTGTAGCACTATCGACTCCACCCTCCTTTGGCACCACCACTTGCTACTAGGAACACTTTTGACACGTCTTTGACACCAACTCATTTGTCTCGTTCAACCTTCTTATCGAGCACTAATCTTCCCATTGCTCTTTGGAAAGGTATTCATTCATTCTACTTGCGATCCTTCACCTCACTATGTCTTTCTCCATGGTGATCTAATTGCTCTTTGGAAAGGTATTCATTCATTCTACTTGCGATCCTTCACCTCACTATGTCTTTCTCCATGGTGATCTATCAAAAGAAGTTTATATGGAGCAACCTCCTAGCTTTGTTGCTTAGGGGGGAGTCTTCAGGATTAGTATGTTGTCTTTGCAAATCCCCATATGAACTCAAACAGTCTCCCAAGGCATGGTTTGGAAGATTTAGTGTTGTGGTTCATTAGTTTGAGTGAGGCTGACTACTTAGTCTCCTATTGCCATTCAACTATAGGATGTATCTACTTGATTGTTTATGTTCATGACATTGTTCTTACAGGTAGTGATCACCATGGCATCACCAAATTAAAACATCACTTGTGCCACCATTTTCAAACAAAAGATCTTGGTAGTAGTATCTATTACTTTGGGATAGAGGTAGCACAAGACAAGAGTGGTATTGTCATTTCCCAAAGGAATATGCAATGGATATTTTGAAGGAAACAGGACGCATGAATGCTAAGCATGATGACACACCTATAGATCCCAATTCTAAACTTCTACTAGATCAAGGGGAACCACTTTCAAATCTAGAGAGGTATAGATGATTGGTTGGGAAGCTAAATTATATGACTATCACCCAACTAGATATTTCTTTTGCAGTTAGTGTAGTGAGCCAATTGTTTAACTCTCCTTGTGAAGGATGTTGGGATGCTCATTTGTATTTTGAAATATATCAAAGGAGTCTTAGGAAAAGGATTTTTGTATGAAGACTAAGGTCATATTCAAATTATATTTAGATGTAGATTGGGCAGGTACTCCCACTATAGAAGATCTACCTTTGGGTATTGCATTCTTATTGGTGGAAACTTGATTTCTTGGAAAAAGAAGAAACAAAAAGTTGCACAGTCCAAAAGCAGAGTATCAAGTCATGGCTTCAACCTCTTGTGAACTTATTTGGGTCAAACATTTTCTCAAAGAATTGAAGTTTGGAGATGTTACACAGATGACATTCATTTGTGATAATTAGACTGCCTTGCACATTGCTTCAAATCCGATATTCTATGAGAACTAAGCACATTGAGGTAGATTAGCACTTCACTAGGGAGGATATCTTGTCGAGTGACATCACCAATTTTGCCAAGTCTAACAATCAATTGGCACATGTCTTCACTAAGTCTTTAAGGGGTCCTCGAATTGATTATATTGTTAATAAGCTCTGTGCATATGATTTATATGCTCCATCTCGAAGGGAAGTTTTAGATATTGTAAAAATCTTGAACTATAGTAATTAGGCAATTATTTTCTGTGTAACTATTAAACACGCTATATAATAGTACACTCTGCTGTGTACAATGTTGACACACAGATTCAGTCATGTCTTGCTTTCTCTCCTTCTCAACAATGACATTTCATTAATATAGTAGACTCCTTGGATATTCGAGAGATCCAAGACTCAATCCCTAGCCGCAACATCAACTAATCCCCCCTCTCCTCTCAATCCCTCTTCCTATTCATAGTCAACATGCCTTATTTCTCTAGGTATCCTGCCCCAACTAACTAACTCACTAATATAACTAACAAAATGGCTAACTCAATGACCTATTGTAACTAACTGCTAACGAGGTTACCTAACAATACTCGCCACCCTAAACATTCACCTTGTCCTCACGGTGAATAGCAACGGTCCTTGCAAACAAGGCTCCAACTAGCAAGACGATCAAGCCAACCCCACCCTGCATCCCAAAATAGCCTTCACTCCACCAGGGTCAAACAAACATGTGAATGCCCCCATGCTCTTCTAGTCCTCTGTTTTTTCGAAGTATTTTTGTCCATGAAACAAAGCCTTGGAGCCTTTGTAGTTATAATGAGAAAATCCCATGGCTTTCTTGCAAGCTACACTGCTGCACATGGTTGCAACTGATGATTATCAAGATCCTCCACCTTATTGTGCTTTGTGGTGGGTTAATGATACTATTCAAACCCATAACCTCCATTGTTGTTATCAGCTTAGTCCTTGGCTCTCCTTTTGTGTCAAACATAGGACTTCCCTCAATTTTTTCCTCCTCTTTGTACCCCAGAAACAAATCCATCTTTGCAGGATCTCTGCCACTGTGATTCTTGATCTCAAGAATTTGTTCCAGCTTGTGCAAGGTTTCTTGGAGTGTATCCTTTGGATTCTTGACACTTTTATCCTTTGACAACTATTGTTCTGCTGTTTTTTCCCTATGTTCTCTCACTTGCAAGTTTCTCTCCATGACTATTATTGTCATGCTCCTTTGTTTCGTTCTTGCTTCTTCTTTCTGATCTACCACCAAGTTCAGCTTTTCCTATATTGTTGCCTCTACTTGCTTACCTCGAAAGTCCTTGTCAAAAACCACTTATCTTATTTGCCCATCCACCATTCGGGACTCTTCTTTGGTTCTTGCTCCCTATAACTTTACCTTCACCTCTGTTTCTTGCTCTCTGGGTTCTGAATCTAGAAGATAAACACCAAGCTTTGGATGGAATAGCTTGAGTACAGCCTTCTCAAAGGTAAACAAATAATGTTGCATTCTTGTTGCTCTTCTTCCAAGAAAACCACCAACTGAGTGTCTCTTCTCAATGGCATCCAAACCAAAGATAACTTCTCCTCACACACTCTAAGGCCCTCAAAATACTAATCTAAAGTGATCAACCACCAATATGCATTGCCCTTCCCATCAAACACCGAAAATGGGATCTTGGATCTCTCTGCAACCCATTTCTTGTTAAAAGCCATCTCTTCCTGCTCTTTTTCACCCATCACTTCTTCTGGTCCCACATCCATTTGTCTTGCAATCTCCCACAACCTTTGCTTGTTCGAATCTTGTGTGGCTCCTTGGATCTGAGAGCTCTGATGCTAGTGATAGAACTGGATCAGATTTGTGGATAAAAGTAAGAATCTTCATTGGTGAAGCCTAGTTCCCAATCCTGCCCCAATGTGGGTACGGTACCAAGAACTAAAACTATATAAATACCCAGGATATTCAAGAGATCCAAGACTCTCCCTAGCCACAATAGCAATTGATCCCCCCTCTCTTCTCAACCCCTCTTCCTATTTATAGGCAACATGCCTTATTTCTCTAGTTATTCCAGCCCTAACTAACTAACTCACTGATATAACTAACAAAATGGCTAACTAACGTATTGCAACTAACTACTAATGGAGTTACCTAACAGAAACACAAAACACAAATAAAAGTTACCTTGTCTCCATCCTTAGTAAGCTGCAAAGCACATTCACTCAACGATACAATCAGTTGGGGGTTGGAGTTTGAACCTGCATAAAAAATAAATAAAAAGGAAGAAAATAAAGAGATTACAAAAGAGAAGAACTTGAAATTTTGTATAGACAGCAAATGATTGACCATTCAATCATGGACATCAAATTGAGCTCACCCATGGGTCCAAAAGGAAGGGTTCTATCAGTGTGACAAATAGCATCGCATATATTTGCCAATGCCCATGAAGCCGTTATCCTAACCTGATATAAGGAAAATAATGAATTACTGCTAATTGCCGAAGTACAAAATGTGTATGGGAAAGTATGGAATCAAAAACTGAAGAACTTACTGAGATTAGGGCATCACGAGTGTTAATCTCAACAGCATGGATAAACTTGTCAAGTACCTCTGCACTACAGAGATTATTGAACTTTTTAGTTTTACTCTAGAGTCCAACACAGTTTAAAGAAGAAATCAGAATGTTGACAGTACAAGTTTTAGTATAACCTCTGACACACTTGTGGAAAACATGAAATGACACCAATGGCTCGACAGGCAGCAGATCTCACCGATGGCACATTATCACGTACAGCAGCATGCACCTACAAAATTTTAGCAAGTTAGTCAATTCAGTACAGCAGCATGTTAGTCAATTCAGTACAATACTGGAATTAGACATAGCATTGAGCATGAGTTCTATCAATACTTACTAAAGAAGACAAAATGAAGTCCTGTTTCTCCTTAGTGAAACAGACGAACACCGAAGAAGTCATACCCGCAAAACATGTAATTGACGCAGCTCTCACCTTCCAGGAAAAACAGAAAGAGGAACACATTCATCGAAGATACATAATTCATTCTTTAAGTAATATTTAATTCTCTTCAATAAGAATAGAAAAAAAAAATACAAGATAGACAATATGGAGAATGTCAGCAAGTGTGTAAGTGTATGCTATTGAGCACTGAGCTAAGTTAGCTGCTTAAGCTTTTGCCTACTTTATCCTTGCTTTACCCAATAGAGCTTAATAATTTAGGTTTGCATCTTAAACCTTGTGCCCATTGTCCTCTATTAAAGATTAGAGATATGCTTAGGTAGTTGCAGAGCTATGGTTTTTTTTTTCTTTTGTACCCATAGAATAGTTGTGAAGTATCCACTGCCAAAAGCATTGATTAACTCCATCAAAGACCATGAGTTCACTACACAATGGGTATTCCCCTCCAAACATGACTTTTTACATACCCAAGACTAGGATTCGAGACATCTTGGTTAAGGGACCCAAGTAGCTACCACTTGTGTCAACCAATGTTGTAGAGCTGTTAGTCACTGTTAAATTATACTTCTTTTCACTGTTGTAAATGCTCTAGGCTGTTAGGAATATAACTGTGAGAAATTAGTTAGCTGGTGTAATAAAATGGGACAACTAAACAACTTTATGACAGTCTATAAATATGCAAATTCATCATTGAATTCACTAGAAATGAATTCCACAGATTCTCAGAGACTCCATAAAACAGTTCTCTCTCTATGCTCACTTTATTTTTCTCCATGTTTCCTACACTTTCCAATATTTCACACCTTTGCTTAGTTTCTTACATGGTATCAAGAGTCAGAAGTCCAGGCAATGACTTCTGCAGAAAATTCATTCAAGAATTCATAGGACACATCCTCCTCCTCCACCATCAATGGTGGTGACTCCAGCAACTAAACTGATCAATTTTTCGCACTTTGTTTCTGCAAACTCCATGAGAAGAGTTTTGTGATGTAGAAACAAGTTTTAGCTGTGACCAGAGGTCACAAATTCCATTACTTTGTAGCAAATCCAAAGATTCTGGATCATTTTCGCACAGAAAAGAGCATCTCTGCAGAAAACTCTTGAGAATCAGACAAAGGCAGAATTTAGAGCAACAGATCATGGGGTGTGCATGAGAACTACTTTGGTTACAGATCATACTTCATGATTTGAAGATCAACTGGCAACTAGTATGGAGCAATGCAACTCTATTGCAACAATTTAAAATATGCAATTAGCATAGCCCACAATATGGTACAGCATAACTGAATAGTGTATATTGAAGTGGAAAGATACTTTATCAAGGAAAAAATGGAGTGGATTAATTTTGAACACCTTATATGACTATATAAGGTCAACACTCAACTAGACAATGTATTTACCGAAGGCATTAGAAGTATTTAATTCATGTATCATCACATGCTAAAATAAATTTATTGTTCATGGTATTCATGTCTGGGAAGTTGCATCACTTATTATAATCCTGGGAAATAGTCTCCACTAAGTCTATCAAGAGTCTTAACATATGGATGATATGCAGAACTTATGTACTACAGTGTTGTTGTCAAATGGCGGTTATGGGACCCCACCAAAATAGAATAGCAGGGCAGACTTGATGCCAACTGCCATACATAACTCATTTTGTGATGTTTTGTGTCACTTTCCACCATTTCATATTTTGCAGCTGTCTTTGTCATGGTTTATGGAAGCAATGGAAGACATGCAGCCTTTTTTTAATTGTTTTCAAAGAGTTTCAATTTTTTAATAGGGTTTTGAAACCCTTTCTTCACTCTTCCACATCTTATCTTCTTGCACTACCCTAGGCCAACTGCCACTCATTGTTTCCTTCCACCTGCTAGCAATGCCAACTGCAGCGACCTAAACTCTAGTTACCAATGTTTCAGATAAATCTCTCCTTTCCTTTTGTTTTCATCTTTCATTTTTCTTCTTTATCCTTCATCTGCTCCTTTTTTCTTGTTTTCTTCTTCTCTATTCTATTTTATTCAGTTTCTGTCTATTTTTCCTCCTTTTTCTGGTTTTTTAGTCAGTTCTTGTCACCATCTTTTTTTCTGTTTTTCTTGTTATATTGGGGAAGAGGAGGGAGGGAGAGAAAGGGAGGGAGAGAAGGGGGGGTGGGGGGAAGGAGGAGGATTACATTTTTAATTATTCTTGCGTTTTGTCATGACATTTTGAGTTGTGTGGCTTTTATCATTCTTGTTACTGTTGTTAGACGAGACTTTATGCTTATATTACAAGACTTTGATGAATTTTATTTCATTGAATAAATTTCAAATTTGGTAATCTGTATATATGTGTAGCTTTTATTAATTATCGTATTTGACATGTTTTTTTGCATTATATATATAATATAAATTTTAAGTCATCCATCATGCTTATGCTATTTTTGGCTTTTCACCATAAACCACCATCCACAATTGATAACATATTGTTCTACAAAATTAAAGCTTTTTATTCACTAAATTCTCTAATGATTTTGTTCTATCTCTCTTTCTCTTCCCCTCTAAATTCAAGTAAAAAAATGAGGTCCAATACTTGAGAACATTGTCCCCAAACTAAGGGGGCATATTGGATTGAGATTTTAAGCCTATTTTGACGTAAAAAGTCTTGTAGATTTTAAAAGACTATATAAGAATGTAATGACTTATAAGATTTTTTTAAAAACTTATAATGAAGATTTTATAATTTGAAATGAAAATATATATCATAAGAATATATAAGATTTGAAAGGACTTTAGATCCCATGTATTTTTAGAGAACTTTTGAAGTTACAACAGTTGTTGCACTTTTTTGTCCTTTCCTTTGTTATTTTCTTGCTTTCATTTACTAATACAACATATAAAAGAATAATTATCACCAATCAAGAAAATCGATTTCACAAGAATACCTATCATAGTAATATTTGCAAATATTTGTAAATAACATTATTTTTAAGTGGAATTTTTGTTTTTAATTTTTTAATTTCTTAGTAACAATAGATTGAAAAGGTATGCAAAAGGCACACAAAAAAAGCCAAAAAAAAAATGCACACAATCAATTTGTCCAAACAAATTGATTAATGACAAAACAAAGTAGAAAAGTCTTTTACCTGGTTGGAGAGAAAACATGTAAGATTGAAAGAAAGAGATGACTAAGTACTATACCAATGTTTGTACCTCCTTCAACAAAAAGAGAAGAAATTATGTGTGATGAAAGAAAGAAGAGTATGGCATCGATAAGAAAAGGAAGGAACGAGAGAGTTAGAAAAGTCTTGAGGGATTGGGTGGGATTGTCAGATGAGTGATTTACTATTAAAAAGTTTTTTAAAATCTAACTAAATCCACCCTACAAACTAATCCATTTAAATGTGTATGTTTTTGAATACCAAAAGACTTTCTGTAAGTTGTACCTCCCACAAAAAATCCACCCTACAAACTCTTACTCTTCCAGTAATTTCCTCCTCTATACCATCACCATTGGCCACAAGAAACTCACTTTCAACATCAAATTTTGTTCCTCACACTACTGGTCCGGAAGCATGCCACAACACTACATCAAGGGTTGCACCTCCCACAATTGTTCATAATACATACCACAACACTACATCAACCCCTTTTCCCCTTTGTTCATCCTGACAACATTCATCCTATGCAAACAAGGGGAAAGTCCGGCATTGTTCAACCTCGATTGCGGCCCACTCTTCTCTTAACTGAAATTGAGCCTGTTGGTCCCAAGCAAGCTTTAGCTGAACCCAAATGGGTTGCAGCCATGACTAAGGAATATTAAGCTCTTCTACACAACAACACTTGGTCCCTTGTTCAACTTCCTCCCCACAGGCAAGCCATTGGCTGCAAATGGACAAATCAAACAAAATCCTAATGGTTCTATTCAAAAGTACAAAGCCAGGCTCGTTGCTAAAGGCTTCCATCAACTGCCAGGTTTTGATTTTCAAGAGACCTTTTCACCTGTTGCCAAACCTGTCACTATTCCTACCATTCACTCTCTTGCTGTCTCTCAACACTGGCACATCAAACAAATTGATGTGAATAATGCCTTCCTCAATGGCACTCTTGCTGAAGAAGTATATATGCAGCAGCCTCCTGCCTTGAAGCAAAGGACAAGTCTCTTGTTTGCAAGCTGCATAAGGCCATTTATGGACTTAAACAAGCCCCTTGGGCATGGTTCAAAAGGTTAACTTCCGCTCTCCTTCCTCTTGGCTTTGTTTCCAGCAAATGTGATCCTTCTTTGTTTACTCTTTCTCAAGGCAATCATCGTGTTGTCATTCTTGTCTACGTTGTTGATATAATTGTTACTGGAGATCACCTATCCCTTATTCAACATTGTATCTCAAAGTTAAATACTCAATTTGCCTTAAAAGAACTTGGAAATCTTGAATACTTCTTAGGCATTAAAGTTCATCATCAACAAAATGGGTCATTATTCCTGTCTCAAAACAAAATACATTTGAGACCTATTATCTAAAGCTAAAATGGAAGATTCCAAAGGCCTGCGTACACCTATGGTCACTAACACCAAACTGGGCAAACACGGAGCTGATCTCTTTGCTGAGCCGTCCTTTTATCGTTCCATTGTTGGAGCTCTAGAGTACATCACTATCACTTATCCCGAAATTAGCTATGCAATCAATAAGGCGTGTCAATTTTTGTCTCAGCCTCTTGAAACTCACTGGAAAGCTGTAAAACATATTCTTCGCTATCTCAATGGATCCCTACACTATGGGGTGATCCTTCAGCCATGTCCCCTGCATCCGGCTTTACCCATTATTGCCTTTTTTGATGTTGACGAGGAGTTAGACCCTGATGATTGAAAGTCTACCTCAGGCTCGTGTATATATGTCATACGCAACCTTGTTTCTTGGAGGTCAAAGAAGAAAACATTTGTGGCACGATCCAGCACTGCAGTTGAATACAGAAGTCTTGCTAATATTGCATCTGAGGTCCTATGGATTCAGTCTCTTCTCGTAGAACTTAAGGTCCCTTTTCAAGTTCCTGTGACGTACTGTGACAATCTCAACATTGCTTCTCTCTCACACACCCTGTCCTTCATGCCAAAACGAAGCATATGGAACTTGACATTTTCTTTCTTCGAGAAAAAGTTCTACAAAAGCACATTATAGTAAAACACATTCCTGCTCTTAACCAAACAACAGACATCCTCACCAAGCCGCTCTCTTCTCTTCATTTTCAACTGCTAAGAGACAAACTTAGGATTTTTGACAGATTTACTCTAACTCACCCACCCTTAGCTTAAAGGGGGAATATTAGAGATACATAGCTTACTGTTATTTTGTTATTAGATTAGTTAGTTAGACAGTTACATAAGTTATTTAAACAGTTACTAACTTTCTGTAGTTAGACAGTTACTCTGCAACTAACCTTCTACTCTAACTAATTGCTGTTCCAGTAGTCCAGCTAGGTACAAATAAGTGTACCCTCAGTTTCTACATCAATGAATCAGTTTATCTATTTCTATACTTTTGTCCTAGTTTCTCTATATTTCTATTAATGTGTAGGAGGGAAGAGTTATTTTTGTATATTGTGAATAGGAACTGAAATGTCACTGTCTCTAAGAGGTCTTGGAGTTGTATTTTCGCTGATACTCAACAGAAGTGGCTTGTTTTCCTCTCCTTTCATTGTGCAATTTTGTTTCTGTTACGTAACAGCTAACTATGTAAATCTAGCCAAATTGTGAATGAAAATTATCAGTCAATAATACTTTCGCATACTATTCAAATCAGAGAGTAAAATAGCTTATTTCAAAAACCAAAAGAAAAAATAAACAAATGTAAGTTACCAAACATGACTCAATTCTTTAGTATCAAACAAAATAATATGAAACTACTAGAAAGGAAATGAAAATTCTCACTGTTGCTGACGAGTGACACAAGATAAGAGGCATATGCTTCTCAATTGCCTCACACCACTGCTGAATTCCTGATTCACAAGCTTCAAAGTTGACATTAACATCATCTTTGCACTCTAGCTCATATGATGGAGCAGACGACACTTTCTTCATCCTAATGCAATCAGATGCAAAAGGAATACCCATCAATTTATCATCTGAGAGATCTTCTGTTCCTTGAAATCCAGAAACTGCTCGAAGACCCTCGTCTAGAACCTTAAAAGTTTAATATAAATTTTATCACTACCCCAAATAAATGGAAGAAATCATGACTCGGAAGTCACATCACCTACGTCAATATCAAGTAAAAACATTTACAATAAACAAGGGAAAAACTTAGATACAGTAAACAGTTCCTTAGGTGTTTTTGGTGTTCTTCTCCAACTAGAATTGAATTTTCATCTCGATAATCTGCATAATAAAGGTCTGTATTAAAGTTCAACATAGGTTACAGAGGTGAAACTCCAATTATAATTGGAAAAGAGCACCAAAAGCATATAAGGAACTTTATTTTGTCGAATAAAAGAAAGTCCAAACATGGAAATTTAATACTTTTCGATGCATATGAAAAGAATATAAAAAAAAGCACTGGTATACAACACGAGACATCATGCTAAACAATATAATGGTATTAATAAAATCTTTTAAAATTGAAATAAAAAAACAAAAAATTATATATACAAGCACATTGGGAGCAAGTTCATGCTCAACAATAAATGAAAAACATATCCAATTTGAGCAAATTAGGATTTGGGTGAACAAGAGAAACCTATTTTAATTTCAAATGGAAAAAACAAAATTGGAAAGAAAAGTTTATTAATGTTCAAAGAATGCTTACCACTAACACAAACTCAATTAACATTCTTCCCAACATAGCATCTTTTTTTCTACTAATTAAAAACATGCTAGTCAATCAACAAGGTTTTAACTCAATTGTTAGTGGCATTAAATCAAATCCGTAAGGCATGGATGTAATGTTCTCATCAAGGATTTGTTCCCTAACATGCCAATCCATTTCTAACTTAGTAGAAACGGACTAGGGCT
Organism: Mucuna pruriens; assembly: GCA_025330945.1. Classification (NCBI taxonomy): domain Eukaryota; kingdom Viridiplantae; phylum Streptophyta; class Magnoliopsida; order Fabales; family Fabaceae; genus Mucuna; species Mucuna pruriens. Next base: position 618,085 of record JAENHJ010000545.1, read on the forward strand.
AACTTAACCAAACTAGCTTTTAGGATTGAGTTAGACCTAGTTCATTTCCAATGTGTAAAAGTATTTACTAAATGTATTGTGTCTTGTGTCATAGTTACCAATAGTAGCCGCTATTACGACGGTGAGGCACGATAGCACTGAAGGTGCAGCGTGGTTTAGGGTCATGACAGTCACAGCCACGATCATGGTGGCATAGAGCGAAGTGTGATCCCGAAATAGTGTCTTGGCTACAATAGGTGAAGGTAGGTGTGTTTTGCTGGCCGAAAACAAAATTTCAAAAATACCCTCACATTTAAAACGTTAGTGAGGGTATTTTTAGGTTTTTAGGGTTTGATAAAGTGTTCAGATTTGTCCCATGCCCCATTTCCTTCTTTCTGAAAACCTAGCTTTCTTTCGTCCTCTGTTCTGTCTTTTGTCCTTCTTCGGTGACCACTAGCGCTATTCCCTAAAAACCACTAAAGCCTACCTGCACGAACATCAATGCGACCATTGTCGACGTTTTCTAATGATTCTATCTTATCCGGCGAGCTCTGTTTTTGGCATGCTCCTTTGACGTTTCACTTTCAAGTTTCAACCTTTCAAGTATTTTTTTTCTTTAATATCTTTTCTTTTCTTTTTTATTTTATTAACTTTATTCCCCTTTTCTTTTTTATTTTATTAACTTTATTCCCCTTTTCTTTCTCTAATTCCTCTTTCTTTCTTGGTGACAACAGCAATAAAAAAAAATTTTCTCTTAACTTTTCTACCATTTTTATTCTACCCAGCAAGACATCAACCATGGCATTTAGTTCCCAACCAACCAATGATCAACAGAAAAAAAAAAAAAAAAAAAAACCACCGTTGCTACTGCTGGTGGTAGTGGTACACCTACACCATCAATGGGATCTTTAAATGCAATATTCAAGCTCATTGGTTAGAATATTGGCATTGCATGGAAGTGGAATAGCTTGAAGGACAAGAACAACATGAAGAGTGTAACATGTGATTTTTACCTAAAAACGTCCACCAAGGGAATTCCTAGAGCCAAAAGACATCAACTCAAAATAAAAGGAGAAGTGGGTGCTTGTAGAAAAACACCATAAGACATTAGGTTGGAATTAAAGACAGCTTTTGACAAAAAACAAGCAGAAAATGAAATATACATGGAGGGAGTGCAAGAGGATGAAGATGAGGAAGACAAAGTGCAAGAGATTGTAAGGCTTAAAAGTGGAAAAAAGCCTACATCATCATCAACAGAGGTTTCTTCAGCTGCTTCCAAGAAAAAGAATGTCAATGTTAAAGGTTCCCTTGATTTGCAGTTTTTCAAAAAAGAAAAAAACCTGAAGAAACTATCCAATTGGAAAAAAAACAATAGACAAACAAGCATAAATGATGCTTGTCAGAAGGACGGAAGAGCAAGGACAATTCAATACATTGCTCGTTTCTTTTATAGGAACAGAGATCCATTCAATGTGGTGCGATCGAATAGTTTTAAATTAATGATTGAGGAATTTGGAAAATATGGTCCTCATTTAAAGCCTCCAAGCTATCATGAATTGAGAGTTCCATTCCTTAAGAAAGAGTTAGAATATACAAAAGACTTGTAGAAGGGTCACGAGGAGGAACGAATAAAATATGGATGCTCAATCATGTCAAATGGCTGGATTGATAGGAAGAATAGGACATTGATTAATTTTTTGGTAAATTGTTCATTGGGAACAATGTTTGTCAAAAATATTGATGCATCCAAATTCATGAAAATTAGGAACAAAGTATATCAACTTTTAAATAGGTTTTGTTGAGGAGATTGGAAAAAAAATATCATTCAAGTGGTGACAGACAACGAAAGTAATTATGTTATGGCAGGTAAGTCTAACTCTTATTAAAAATTTGTTTTAGAATTATAAATTTAATTGTTACTCATTTAAATTTAAATTGAAGTTAATTGATTTGAAATTTTTTAGGTAAACTTTTACAAGGCAGAAGAACAAAACTATTTTGGATGTCATGTTCTGCCCATTGTCTTGATTTGATGCTAGAAGATATTGGGAAGATTGCCAAAGTAAAAAAAGTTATACAAAGAGGCATCATGCTAGTAGGCTACATTTACTATCATCCATTGGCTTTGAACACCATAAGGAAGTTCACAAACAAGTCCGAATTAGTGAGGGATGGAGTTACAAGATTTGTAGGCACCTTTCTTATGTTGCAAAGATTGCACAAGCAAAAAGTCAATCTCAAAAGAATGTTCACTTAGGATGAATAGGATCCCAAAGGAAAGAAAGCAATAGACATTGTTCTTATGCCCTCATTCTGGAATGATGTTGCCTACACCTTAAAGGCTATGGGACCTACTGTACACGTATTGAGGTTGGTGGATAATGAGAAAAGACCCGCAATGGGTTACATTTATGAAGTAATGGATAGGGTCAAAGAGGCGATTCAAAAAGTTTTTAATGGCAATGAAGATAAGTATAAGGATATCTTTGCAATCATTGATAGAAGATGGGATTTCCAACTTCACCACCCTTTGCATGTAGCCGGTTATCTTCTAAATCCTAAATTCTCTTATAGCAATCCAAACTGAAATGGATTGTTAAGTGTTGGAAGGTCTTTACAAATGTATTGATAGACTTAGTGAAAATGACGAGTTTGTAGACCACATTCACAATGAGTTGCCAGTATATAAGAGAGCTAGAAGTATGTTTGGTTATCCTATAGCAGTAAGGAAAAGAACGACAATGGCTCCTGGTAAGTGGTAAAGTTTCCTTATAAACTTGCATATTTTATTACATTTCAAATTGCAAATTTGAGTGATCATTTGATACTAATGCATATGAATTGCATTACAGCTGAGTGGTGGAAGATGTATAGAACACATACACCACACTTGCGAAATCTTGTCATTAAAGTTCTAAGTTTGACTTGTAGCTTGTCGGGATACGAGAGTAATTGGAGTACCTTTGAGCATGTAAGTTAATATGAAAGTGAAGGTTTTAAATTTGAGTTTAGAATTTTATATAATGTAAGAATAAGAAAACATGAAAGTTGAAACTACATGTGTGTTAAATTATGATAGATTCATTCGAAAAAGAGAAGTAAGCTTGAGCACCAAAAGCTTTAAGAGTTGATTATGTTAAATATAACAAAGCTCTTCAAGAACGCTATGAGTGTCATGATCTTATTGATTCTATTGTTTTAAATGACATTGATGATAGCAATGAGTGGATAGTGGGAGAATTGGATGGTGATAGTGAAGATGCTATGAATTGGTTTTTCATGATGATATTTTGACTTGGAGAGATATTGCTAGTGCAATTGGGGCCGCTAAACCTCTGAAGCACACTAGGAGGCAAACACCAATGCAAAGGACAATTGCTGCATCTACATATCAAGGAAGGAAAATGGAAAAAGAGTGGTGGAAGAAGAGGATGAAGATGAATCAAGTCAAGATGAAGGGGAGGAAGAGTACAATTATAGTTCTAATGGGAGTGATGAAGACAATGACATGAAACTTCAAGAGGATGAAGAAGATTACCAATAAGATTTAAGAAGTTATTGTATTTGTTTACTATTTGAATTTTAATGTCCACTTAGTACTTTATGGTTTATGCTTTAGAGGGTTTACGGCTTTTAGAATTTTTATTATTAATGATGATTGTTAGTTGATGAATTTTGAGTAATATTTATGTTTTGAGCTTTTATATATATATATATATATATATATATATATATATTAATAATTTTTTAGTATATATATAAAATATTAGAATAACAATCATTCAAGAGGATGAAGGAAATTGCCAGAGAAGGTAAGCATGGTATAAAAGTTGTCAGAGATAGACGAGCACGACGGAGGGGTCATTAGAGTTAGGAAAGAGTGGCAAAAGAGGTCGCCAGAATCATGGGAGTGCAACAGGGGGATCGTTGGAGTCAAGAAAGTGCTGCAAAGGAGTTGTTGGAATCAGGAAAGCACAACAGAGAGAAGTGATGGAAGCGCGGTGGAGGGATTGTCAAAGTCATGAAAGCGAGATGAAATGGTCGCCAAAGTCATTGAAACACATGAAAGACGTCATCGGAGTTAGAGGAGCATGGCGGAGACATCGCCAGAGTTAGAGGAGCATGGTGGAGGCATTGCCGAAGTTAGAGGAATGCAACAAAGAGGTCGCCGAAGTCAAAGGAGCACGACAAAGGAGACATTGGAGTCATGTAGAGAAAACCTTATACTGTAAATCTATAATACCATGTAAGAAGTGTTTGTTGAATGTATTGTGTGTCTTGTGTGTTGTGTGTATTGTGTGTGTTGTATCCACACATACAATGCTTTATTTATAATCAAATCAAATAAAGCTACAATTAAGCATACAAATAATGATAAAAATCTCTAATCTCTAGATATGGAATATTTCCATATTTCCCTATTTGTATAGAATAAATGTATATATTTAACAATATGCTATCAAAGTTTATAGAGAACCCATGTTAGTCCACCAACAGATGTCTAATCTTGCAAACTTTATGCTCTATATATCCAGTCCTAGGTGTGAGGTGTTATGAATTATGATGTACCACATCAACTAGGAATATGGCCAATGTACACTTTATAAGACGCATGCAATCTATCCCTTTCCTCCTTAAGCTAGCTTTGAGGGTTAAGTTATGTGAGAAATGTGAAAATAAGATTATTTATTCTAAATTGGCTTAGTGTATGATTTTCACCCTATTTATGTTCGAAAGCTTCCTTAGTTGTGATCACCCCTAGCCCACCTTAATTATGTCCTATCAAAGTTGTTTTCCAATATCTCAAAAGGGGCTACCTATACAAAGGGGCTAATTAGAAAGATTGGGAAAAGCATCTTAGTGTGCATCTACCAAGACCTCAACTCTCAAAAGGGTTGAGATCCCACATTGACTAAATAGATGACCAATAGAGTCCTTATGAAGACTTGGGTAGTCCTCACTTTACAAGTTGGTTTTGTGAGGTTGAGTTAGACTCAGCCCAAATTCTAAAATGGTAATAGAACTTATCCTAGATGCATTGTTAGGCCAACCACATTGCCACTCTCCAAGCCCATAGCCTGAAGCGTAAAGGAGTGTGTTGGAAAGTCACCATAACTATGATCACCCCTAGCTCACCTTAATTGCAGCTTATCAGAGTTGTTTGTTAGTGACTCAAAAAGGGCTGACCAAAAAGACTTGAGTGGCTCTATAAAGTTTTGATAGTCTTTTTGGCTCTCAAAGGGTTGAGATCCCACATTGACTAAAGATATGACCAATATAAGCCCTATAAAGTTTGGGTAGTCTTCCCCTTACAAGTCAGATATTTGTGAGCTTGAGTAGGCCTTAAGCCCAAATTCTAAGAATATTTCAATTTATATGCACAAAGATTACAAAGATAATAAATGACAGATACAGTTTACAAGAGAGACATTAAGATAATATTATTTCTTATGATACATTGAACTTTTCTACTTGAATATTAATGTGGTTCAACTACCAACAAGTTAGTTCTAGTCTATTTCTACTGATACTATTACAATAGATGGGATAAAGATAACAATGATAGCAAAATAATGTTTCAAATATAAACCCTGAAAAAACAAGACAATAAAGAACAGTATCAAAACCATCAGCCATTAACTACAGTAAAAAACCAAATCAATGGAGAGAGAGAATATGAGAAGACAGAGGGAGAAAACATGCTAAGGTATCATAAAATGCCTCAATGTCTTTATAGGCAGTTCAGAGCCAATATCCTATATCTAATAAGATAAAAGGTAAAAGAGTATGCACACATCCCAACCATGCTTGTATTCATATCAAATCATATATGCATAATACAAATATGCAGGCAAATTCTGCATATCTGTGCAACCTACCCTCCTTTATACCAAACTCATGGATTGCATGATGCCATTCGGCTTGGTTAAAAACCAAAGCTTCTCCAAAATCCTTCTTGGTCTCTTAGTATCCCAATTCACGAATTTACTGAATAATATCATAAGTCACTTAGCATAAGTTCACTAGAAAATAGAAAAATCAGAATTTATTTGTCTCAAAATATATTTGAAAATAATATAAAGAAATTAAGGAAAATAAAAATGAGGAAGAATGTATGATTAGAACTGAACAGAAAACAAGAGACCATACAGTATGTCTCAATTTTTAAGAGAAAGAAATAGGCAGATAGACAGAGGAATAGAAAACAGAACAAGATTTACAAAGAAGGGAATGAGACATAGAAAATAGATAAATACAAAAAAGTAAAGGACGATGACCAGAGATCTGCAATTAGTTGAGGATGCATCATTTACTGCAGACGGATCTTTTGCTGGAAACAGCAAAGGAGATGTGGGAGCAGGTGAGTTTGAACCCGAGGTAAGACAAAACATGTGTGAATGAGAGTTGACAGCAAAGCAATGCAGTAGTGAGAGGAAAGGTTTGCAGGTCTGTGTTAGGGTTTGACAGAACATTAGGATTTTTGAGTCATTATGGGCCTGATGGGTCGTTAGAGTTTAAAACAACTCACTGTTTTCATTTTTCTTTCAGGAAAATCAAGGTAGAACATGGGATTTTTGGTTCCAAAATCCTTTAGGTCACCAATCTTGCTACCAAAAATTAGAGCAAAGGTGAGAGCACAAAAATAAACTGAAGATTTATCCAATGAAATTAAACTTTCTCTGACGCCAAACATACAACACAGAGAGACAAGAGAAAACATATGCGGAGAGAGATCAGAACCAGGAAACTGAGATGCAAGAGATCAGAGCACAAGAAGTTTCCAAATTCTTCCTACTAAGGTGGAATTTTAAATTCTTTGACTATAGCTAACTAGAATTCCCCATCAAAATTCTCAAGATTATATTTCAGCGAAGTATTCTAAATTCCCTAAAATATTGAATTCCCCTCTAAAATCCCGTGATCAGAACACAATGTAACAACATTTACACTATCTCCACCTTAGCCACCTTAACTGTCATACCCACCATGGAAATAGTAGCTGCCAGGCACCATGTGAAAATTGCCGCACCATGCCATTAGATGACGTTTTAGTAAAAAAATCTGCCACACCATACTACCATTCTACCACGGTCTCCATCTACTAACACTGTTTAGGGTAATGAGGGAGTAGGGTGGGATTTTTCTTTTCTGAGTAATGTATGCGAGACCAAAAAGGTTATCTCTTGATTTACTAGGTATCATTCTTTTTTGTCCAATGCTTTATCCCCTGTTTTGTACTGTTCCACAACCACTTTTAAAATTCAAACAACGGAGAATAATTTTATGCTGTTTAGTCCTTCATTATTTGGTAAATAAAAACGGACCAATAGAATGATAGAACATTAGTATAACAAAGTACAGCACATTAAAATCTATATGAACAGAAATGCAAAGACACCAATTAACTTCCATGTATACAACACATGCATTTTCGACAGTCTTTCAAACTACTGATTATACACCAATTAATCTAACAGAAAGGGGACTGAGAGGATAATTCAGGGAAGATTTAGCACTTATGGAGAAGGGCAAAGTTGCTACCTTAATAGCAGTGATAAGAACTTTTTCATTAATAAATGAAGTAGGGCTACCAACATGTTCACTTGACTGCCTGGAAGGAGATTCAACGCATACAGTGCTAAGGAAGCCATACACAATAGCAGAAACTTGTTCCCAACAAGTAGCCACTATGTTAGGATAATTGTGGGATACAGCTTTAAGTGCCTGTAGAAGGTTAATCTGAATAAATCAATAAACTGCCATTGATGCATGCATCAACTTATTATTGAAAAATAATAGAAAAAACATGTCAACCAATAACTATTACTTTGAAGTTTGAACACAACTATTAATGTAGCTTTCCATGAAAAATAACAAAGGCAAGATACCAATTTAGCTTTCAGAATCAAGCATATTACAGTTGAACTCAACATTAACCTTATCTTCATTTTGCAGTAAGTCACCTAAGAAGAAAAAAACCCTCATGCAAAGCCGATAACAATTACAATATTTTAATACAATATATCATGAGACTTAATGTTGGAGCACGATATTATTTCCTTATTTCATTACTTCAGTCTTTATTTGTACTGTTTTTGTTGTAGCATGAGATGTTTATTTCCTCGTTTCCATTTTTGTACAGATTTATTTCAGAATTATTTCCTGTTATTAGTTTTCTTTATTTCTATTATTAGGAAAGCAAATCAACATATTTTGTGCCAGTAATTACTTGGTTAGAATTAACTAATGAGCCTACATATTTGTAATCTCCTAGTACAAAAATGATCAAAGAAATAATATTTAGTTGTTTAGTAATTGGATATTGCATCTTTCTTGGAGGAAATTTAGTAACTTGGAGGAGTTAAAAACAGAATGTTATGGCTCAATCTAGTGCTGAAGTTGCATTCCGAGGTATACCACAAGGTATTTGTGAATTATTTTGGCTGAAAATTATTTTAGAGAACTAAGATTAAATGGATTGGATTTAATAGATGATAATAAGTCATCTATTAGCATAGCCCATAATCCTATTCATCATGATCGAATGAAGCACATTGAAGTGGATAAGCATTTTATCAAAGAGAAACTTGATTATGGCTTGATTTGTACTCCATATGTACCTTCACAAAGCAACTTGTAGATATTCATACCAAAGGATAATGTCGCCCAAATTTTGAAAGAATTGTGTGTAAGCTAGAAATGGAAAACATCTATTCACCAGCTTGGAAGGGAGTGTTGGAAATAGAAATATTTTAGGAGCTAAAAGCTTCTTTAGTGTTTATTTTTCAAAGTAGCCTAGATACTTGATATAGCTAGGTTCAATGCACCTTAAGAAGTAGTGGTATCTTAATTGCTCTCTTCTAAATTGTTTTGCATTGATTATCCTTGTAATACTCTTGAATATAAATAAACCATTCTATAGGGTGGAAAATACACTCAAGAATATTAAGAAAATTTTGTTTCTCGTTCTTTCACAGACTGATCTTGATTGGGAGTATCTTGCGCGACATTAATTGAGAGGGGCACAACAAGAGAGGCCTTCTTGAGCTTCTCAAATTTCGATACATCTAAAAAAAGCATAGATTCAACTTTGAGAATATCACATGGTTCTTAATAGTATTGAACAATAGCGGTACACACAACACATTTAGTAAAACACTTTTACGTGGTATCTAGAGCATAAGTTTTTTTTTTTTCACAGTAACAATGTGTGAACAGTAACCTTGACTACTATGTGCCCTTTATCAATAATTTAGGGTTCATTGTGTTCCCTTTCCACCATAGTAGGTTCTCATTTTCATGGGTGAACAGTACTTGCTCTCACTGCCAATTGCACCATCCTTTCACCTACTCGACCACCAATCAGAACTGCCTCCCTTTGATAACCACTGAAAAGCTTGCCCCACCGGACACGCTGGCAAACACCACATTTCTCTGACGTTTGAGATACACGCGCCTACACCAAAAAAGGCTCGTGTGACTTTTTTCGATGTGACATCTCTGTTACCTTCCAACGACACTCTCCAACCCTTTCAGGAGAAATCACCACTAACTTTGTCTACTCCAATCACCAACTGGCCAACATGTTCACTAAGTCTCTCAATTGCTCTCGTATTGACTGCATTTGTAATAAGTTTGGTTCATATAACATATATCCTCCACCTTAAAGGGGAGAGTTTAAGATATTCATTTATTTTATGTAAATAAGAAAATATGGAAATATTTTATAGGTAGAAATTAGGAATTTTTATCATTATTTATATCCTTAATTTTAGCCTTATTTGATTATAAATAAAGCATTGTATGTGTGGGTAATACACACAACACATTCGGTAAACATTTTCACAGTAACCACAAACAAGTCCGTGGATTTGTTATTTTCATGAGAGAAAATTGTGTCAAGCTTGAGACTTATTTGTTCAAATGTAGTAAAAGAACAAGTTTCAGGATTAGGAATTGCTTCATGTGAAGAAGCCATGGCTGGATCTTGGGTTCTTGACTCAGTAGCTCATGATTCCATAATAGAAATGCAGCAAGAGAGAATTAGCGAATATTCTGGAAGTGATGAAAAGCAATTACAATTGAACTGGATGATAGGGAACATATTTATAGTTTATTGATTGCTGAGTTTATTGATTGCTGAGTCAACAGTTAGTTACAATCTAACAGAAATATACCTAACACATTTAACTAATTGACATATGCAAATACAAGAAGATAAACTTATCTCAAATAATGACATAGGGGAGAAACATTTGCAGACAATGAGTAAAACTCTCCGGTATCTGAAATGAAGCCTAGGAAAAGGGCTGCACTTTAGAAAGGAGAAAGACTCTATGGAGGTATACACTAACATAAACTAAGCAGGGTGCATTATAGACAAAAAAATCCACTTCAAGATATTGTTTGTTTTTGGATGGAAACTTGGTGACCTAGAGGAGTAAGAAGCAAAGCATAATTGCGAGACCAAGTGTTGAGGCAGAATTTCGAGCTATGGCACAGGGGATTTATGAACTATTATAGACAAAGATCATAAATCAACAATCTTAATATATGCAACTTAGATGAAGCTTCTTTGTGATAATAAATCTATCATTAACATTGCTCATAATCCAATCCAGTATTACAAGACAACGCACATAGAAATCACCTAGCACATTACTAAGAAGTTGAACAATGGCAGTATAACAACAACATATATCCCTTATGGGGGTCAACCGACAAATATATTAACTAAGGAATTGGCCATGAAACATTTCTACGATCTCTCCTATAAACTAGGAATGATAGATATCCATTCACCAAATTGAGGGAGAGTGGTGGAATGCATGAATTTTTTATTTTTATAAATTTACTTCCCTATAATTTGGATTCCTTTTTTAACTATAATTATTGCAGTAAGATTATAGCTTGCATATTTCTAAGATTAGTCTCCCTATATATACAAGTAATCACTTGTACTCACTATCAACAACTAATATTCAGTTTCTTTACATATTTACCAAGTTTTCTTTACATATTTCAAAGTCTTAATACTGTCATTTAGGAAGATATATACCCATAGCATGAATAATTTGAAGAATTGAAATAAAAAATGACAAGGTCATAAAAAAATCCCACAAACCATGTACATCATCCCCAATTATAGTTGCTAACAAATAAATAATTCAGAAATCTATGCCAGAAATACTCAAATTTACCAACAAAGATTACATTTACCTGAAGGGCCTCAAGGCAAATAGTTGGGCAACTCCATTGCATCGAATATTCAAATAACATAGAAAGAACACCTAACTTCTTTTCAGTCTCGATATAACCTGAAGGAAAGCCAACAATACCAAACATGAAGCTAAACAAACGAAGCAATAACCTGACAATTTACACATACCCAACCAGTAATGTCTTATGGTTAGACATGCAATTTACACAATCAGTCATCCCAATGAGTTAATGACTCATTGCAAATATTGTTGTTGGCTGATCAATATCCAAAAGCAAAGCATAGAAAATAGGCTTAGATTCTTGTCGTCAAAGCATCTAATTATAGAACACAATTATAGGAACATATATGCTATATTGTTCAAATTTTTCTGATGATCAAAATATTTTAATATGTTAGGGCTTATTTACACATACCCTGACAATTTACACATACCCAACCAGTAATGTCTTATGGTTAGACATGCAATTTACACAATCAGTCATCCGAATGAGTTAATGACTTATTGCAAATATTGTTGTTGGCTGATCAATATCCAAAAGCAAAGCATAGAAAATAGGCTTAGATTCTTGTCGTCAAAGCATCTAATTATAGAACACAATTATAGGAACATATATGCTATATTGTTCAAATTTTTCTGATGATCAAAATATTTTAATATGTTAGGGCTTACAGGTCACTAGCTTACAAGATTTCACTCCAACTCCATTTAGAAGGAAGAGTTGTGAATTGTGATTTCATCAGCTCCAATCAAAATTTATTGGAGACAAAGAAAAGATACGTGAAATTTGTATTACTAACAGTCAAATTATAACCTCCACTCATAGAGTAACTGCTCCACTAAGAAGAAACTATCTACCCAAACCTAAGCAATAAAAGGAAAATAATGAGTTCTTGAGATGTGAAGATAATTTCTTCTCGTGTATTGCTGAATAATTGATACACTTATTTACATACATAACTTTGACCTATAGTTAGCTAGGATGTTAAAGGAATTGGAGTATTTTTGAGATGTAAGTAATTCTCCAAGAAGAACTAAAGATGGTAATGAAGATGAAGATGAGGAAGAGCTCCAAAAGAGCAATGAAAGCAAAAATGAGGAAGAGATGGCTGACCACGGAATTGAAGATGATGCTAGTTATTAGCATTGCTTTTGAGTTTGATTGAATATTTAGTTTCTCTAGGTCTTAAAGTCTTAAACAAGTTTGACTTTGATTCCTTTATTGTAATTGACAATTTGACATGTGTTTGGTTATGAAAATTCAAACTTTATCATTGATTATGAATATGTTTTTAGTTTTAGGTATTTTATCTTATTTTTTGGCATATATACATTGTGTAATAGAAATCTATTTAGGGTTCAAATTGTCGCCATCCTGCTATAGCATTTTTGGAGGTGGTCACTTTGCGCCAGTATTTGCTATTCATTAATATGCCTTTGGCCACAAGACAAGCTTTCAAATGATCCACCTAACCATCAAGACCCACTTTAACATCAAAAACACACTAACAACCAACCATGGATTTCCCTAGTGGAGGTGGGTCAAGTACCCATGTATGGTTAAAATCCAATGTCACCGTCTCATTAACCATTGCTTGATGGCACCCTAAATGAGATAAAAGCCTCTTGTATTATTTTGGAATGGAAACAGAAGATATGGCTGAGGCAAAGGCAAAATACGTAGGGGATAGATAATCATATGAAAGAAAAAGAAAGTTATACATAGAATGAGGATTACAAGTAAAAAGTCTATCTTTATGAAGATCAATTGACAAGTCACTAAAGGCACGTGGATCCACAACAAGATAAAAGAGCGAAGCAGGGTCTAAATAACTAGGTTCATTAGTTGGAGCGGTAGCATGACGTGACCATCCTTCGTAATTAATTCCAAATCATTGTCCATTATAGGATCAAGGTTTGGTGGTAAAGAAGAATATGCATAAGTAAATTGAACCTTATCAAGTTGAGAAACAGGCAATACTTGAGGAAGAGGTTCTTGTCAATTGAAGGAGCATCTAAGGTCATTAAGTATGGAGTGTGTTCAAAAAGGTAACAATTGTGGAAGTGTAAAAGCAAGACATAGTGGGTGAGAAATAACTATAACCCTTTTAAACAGAAATAGCCCAAAAAGATACACTTGATGGCACATGGGGACATCTTATCATGACCTGGAGCAAAATTATGGACTAAACAAGTACAACCAAAAACACAAGGAACAATATAAAGAGGGTCCTAGGGATATAATATGGAATAAGGAGTCTGATTGTGCAAGACAGAAGATGATATCTGAGGATGTGAAGTTTGAAGTGTCTTCAAAAAAGGTAACATCTACAGAGGTGTAAAAGCAACACAAGTGAGTGAGTATTAACAATATCCCTTTAGAACACAAGTAGCCCAAGAAGATACAGTTGATGGCACATGGGGACATCTTATTAGGACCTAGAGCAAAATTATGGACAAACAAGTACAACAAAAAACACAAGGAACAATATAAGGAATCTGATTTTGCAAGACAGAATATGGCATTCAATTTTATTAAATAACCAACACAGCATCACCCCAAAATTTTGAAGCTGCACTGACATTTAACAAAAGAGTTAGAGCAGTGTTCACATTATGTCTATGTTTCCTTTCAGCAACACCATTTGGTTGAGTTATATGTGGACAACTAGCAAGATCCCAAGTGCAGTCATAAATGAATTGAAACAATTAAAAAAATATGCTTTAGCACTGTCACTACACAAAATACGAATTAACTTACCAAATTGAGTTTTGATTTTTGAACAAATATTTTGGAAAATTTTGAATAACTCAATAATTTTCCATTAAATAAATCCAAGTACACCTAGAGAAGTGATCAATGAAGGAAACATAATACATATATCCCAAGATAGAAAAATACGACTAGAACCACAAACATATAATAAAGGGTGACAAAGCTCAACTACTTACATGACTAGGAAAGGAAGTTCAACCAAGCTTCCTAAATTGACACAACTTACATTCAAGTGACTCCAATTGTGAGACAAGGTAGCATTTTCTTCAATTTCTTCAAGCTTGGATCTCCCAAACAACAATGAAGCAAACAAGAGGACTCAATAGTTGCAGACATAGTGGTTCCTAATTGTTGCTAAAGATAGTAGAGACTACGTGATTCAAATCCAACTCCAATTGTTTGTCCCACATTCTATTACTATATCAAGAAAGAATTAGAGGTGAAGGTTATGCCATAATTCATAAAGTCACCTTAATTGCGGTAACCCCTAATTTGCCATAGTTGCAGCCTCTTTGAGAGTTGCCTTAATTGCAGCCTCAAGGGTGGTGGTTTAGTCTTACATTGACTAGAGATATGGCCAAATAAGAGTATATAAGTGGAAGGCAAGCCTCACCGTACAAGCCACTCACCTTACAAGCTGGTTTTGTAGGGTTGAGTTGGGCCTAAACCCATATTCTAAGAGAATTCAATGATAATAAGGGAAAAGGAGAAATTTGACCAATACTAGTGGCTCTTAATTTGGATTTATTTGCAAAGGTGGTACTATGAGTTAGGTAATTAGAGGCAATAGAATCCAAAACCCAAGGTCCAAAAGGTGAAGAATGAGAGATACAAATGGTAGAATTATCAATATGAGAAATGGCGACAGAAGAGGAGGCTTATTGGGCTGCTTTTAGTTCAAGATACTCCTAATACACATTAGTAATCAATGAGATTAGATGATCATTATCAAATTCAATCTTTGACTACAATCTTCTTGCAGAGAAGGCACTGCCATTTTCTCCTAACTGCCTCACTCACTCCTTATTGGGCCTATGCAAAAATTCCAAAATCGATCAATTATACGTCCATCCTTCTTAGAATGAGTACAATGGAGATTTCCTTCATCCCCTACCATAACCACGACCTCGACCACATTCTCAATCTCCACAATTAGCTGTTATTTGAGGAGGAGCCTCAAGTGAAGGAACTTCAATTAAATAATCTGAGTTCTTCAATTATTTGGTGAAGGTCTAATCTTGAACAGCCTCAATCCGATTTCAGATTATTAAGGATATCAGATTATTAAGGATAAACATCGTAAACATATTATTAAGCTTACTCAATACCAGCTAAAGGTCATCACTTACTATAATCGTCTTGAGCTCATCACTTACAAGGTCAATTTACTAAGTACCCTTTGGTCTAGACTTTATTAAAAGCCAATTTAACTAAAAAAGCTAGCTTTAAGTTATCAAGAAAATCTTTTAGGCCTAACAAGATGACTATTATTTTTTCAGTGAATTTGAAATTATATATATTGTTTGTCTACTGGATTAGGCCAATAACCTTATATAGATGTAGGTTTGTAGGACTATTCAAAAGGCCTTAATATAATGCAGGTTTTCTTTTTAAACAACAAACCAAGCCAAACTTTTAAAATGGCCTACGTCAAGTAAATTAAGGTTTTCCATCAATATTCTTGAGGTTTATTATCCAATTGCATTTGTTCCTTTCTCTTCTATCTTAATAAATTGTTCATTTCTCTAAAAACCTCAAAAATAAGATCATTTGTTGAAACAAAAATATTTATCTCCTTCAAAATAATCAAATTATTCTAATAAAAACACATATAAAAGAATTAATTTAAACAAAAAATAAGAATGAATGAACCTACATAAAATATAATCTATAATTAGAGCCATGAATTATGTAAACATTTATATTATATTTTTAGACTATTCCATTAATTTTAAGTGATAACTTACTTCCACAAGTACTTTTAATATCAATAATAATATAAAAGTTACCTGAAGAAACCTCGTCACAGAGCATCTTCCTTATTTGAGCAGAAGATGGTGAAGTAGACAAAGCTAATGTCAAGCAACCAATAGCAGCTGCCTGCTAACACAGGTCAATGTTATACATTCATTGTGCCAAAAGGACAAACAACTTTGAACAATCAATCATACAACTAACCAGTAGACTACTTCGGTCACTCTTCAACCAAAACCCTTCTTCAATCCTTGTCCTAATAGTTGTAACAACAATAGGCAACAAATTTGGTGGCATTCTTGAATATCTGGCAAAACAATTATTTCAATGCACATACTAATTTTGCAAATCAAGATCTAGGAAATCCTCCTAACCATACTACATTTGGAATAGAAAAGGAAATAAAAATCTAATCTACCTAAAAGAAATCAGGAAGCATATATAGTTAGTGTAATTAATATTTCATGCAATTAAACTTTTAGTGTATATTTAGAATGATCGACATCACTATTGGTAATTAATTGTTTTATTCTTTTATTTTTGCATTCATTGATTCTCTTCCTACATTTTTTATATTTTTCACTATACAACCTTAGGACTAAAGTAACTATAGTGTTTTGTATCAGAAATAAAAAATAGTGAGCTATAGCACCATGATAAAAATAGGATAGTGCTACTACAACATTTTTCGCAAATGCCCTTTGAAAAAATTATCATTATAGGTTTTAAATGAAGGGCAATTTTGGAACTTTAGTTTCTTTTTATATATAATTTAATAAACAAGTTGTAGTAGAAGTGTTTACTGAATGTTGTGTTACCCAAACATACAATGCTTTATTTATAATCAAATAAGGCTAAAATTAAGAAAACAAATAATGATAGAAATTCTTAATTTTTACCTATAGAATCTTTCAATATTTTTTATTTACATAGAATAAATGCATATCTTTAACACTCCCCCTTAAGCTAGAGCATATATTTCATATGAACCAAGATTGTTACAAATGTGGTCAACACGAGAGTCCTTGAGAGAATTAGTAAACACATCTGTCAGTTGGTCATTGGAGCTGACAAAGTCAGTGATGCTTTCTCCTAAGGGGATGGAGAGAATTGTTGGAAGGCAGCAAATGGATCGTCAGAAAAAGGGGTTGCCAAGGGTGAAGGGGGAACCTGACACCATTCTTATGCCTTGATTTTGGAATGATGTTGTTTACACCCTTAAAGTTGTGGGGCCTCTTGTGCATGTGCTTAGTTGAGTTGATCATGAGAAAAAACCTGCAATGGATTACATCAATGAAGTGATGGATTAAAGCAAAGGAGGTGTTGCCTTAATTGTGATCACCCTTAGCTCACCTCAATAACAGCCTCTTTGGGGGTTGGCTTAATTTCAACCTCAAGGGTGTTAAACGTTCAGAGAGATTCAGAGAGAAAAGAAACAGGTCCTGGTAAAACAAAAAGAGCTTTTCTTGAATAACAAGAGTACAAAGAAATAGTTTATTTACCAACTGGAAGTGGTTACAACAAAACTAACAGCTCAAGAAAGGGACAACTATCATAGCGACCACGACCAAAATTGTGAAACCTAGAGCTTTGAGTTTCGCTTTCAAAATTTTGAGCGAGATGAAGTTGTGTAGCCGCAGAAGTAGACTGTTGCTACAAAGAGGAATCTGCAGGTGAGGCTTCAGTGAGATCAACAGTGGCAAATTCATAAAGGAGTTTCTTGCAAAATTTTTCAAGACGCATTTCATGCACAAGGAGTGCTTCAACCTCTTCAATGGGGAGGGGTTTGAATTGCTTTCAATCACTTAAATAATAGATCCATAGTCCTACAATAATCCTTCAAGAATCACATCAATGTGTTCTTAAACAGATATCAGATCACCAACAGAAGCCAAAGAATCAGCTAGGGCTTTGATTTGCAGCAAGAACTCAGAAACAAATCAGTCGTCTAAGGTTGTAGATCACAGTGTTGTGCACAATTGTTGTGCCTTCACATGAGTTTTTTTTTAAAGAAATCGTGTATTTTCTCCCATAGCTGATAAGAGTGAACACTTCCAAGAACACGCAACAGAATCAAACTCGAAAGTGATGATTGGAGATCTGATTCATTAAGAAAACACAAAGGAATATTTCGACAAACTACAAAATGTTGAAGACAATGACCCTTGATAACTGGTTCTTGTTGATGCCACAGAAGAATATTCTTGTCATCTAATTTTTCGAAAATAGTGCGAGAGAAGGTAATAGGTCTAGAGGGACGAGGAGGTATTTCAGCCATAGTTGGACCTTCAAGCTCTGATACCATGTTAAAGGTTCAAAGAGATTCAGAGAGAAAAGAAACAGAACTTGGTAAAACAAAAAGATCTTTTCTTGAATAACAAGAGTACAAAGATACAGTTTATATACCCACTAGAAATGGTTACAACAGAACTAACAACTTAAGCAAGGGACAGATGCAGTGAAGACCTTAGGAAACTCCGGTGAGGCAGAGGTGTTCTGCAACTTCCTGCGAGCAACCTCCAGTTCACTAGGCAGAGATGTTTTGTTTTCAAAAGGAGGTAATGGCTTATGGGAGAAAGAGAAGAAGATAGGATTTTAGAAAGTGCGATGGCTGCTGGGAGAAAGAAAAAGAAACTTGGGTTTTAGAAATTGTGACAGCTATGGGACTGATGGGAGAAAGAAAAATCTATGGTTTCTTTTTTGTTTATTATTTTTGGGATGAGAGTGGGTGTTGGGCCTACACTTCAAATTGGACCACTCTTCATCTTAAAATTAGGGGTTATTTTACTGTTTTATAAGTAATCATATATTTTAATTATATTATTAAAAAAACTATAAAATGCTCCATAATATTTAGGAATGTAGAAAAAATATTAATATATAATTGTTTATTAATAAATATACACAAATATATAATATAATAATATATAAATATATATATAAACAAAATATATATAAATAAAAATGTTATAATTTAATAAAATTAATATAATAAAAATATATAATAAGTAGAAAGAATATAAAAATATTATTAAATATATATAGATATATATTGTATATAATAGAAACTATATAAATATAAAAATTATATATATATATATATATATTATAATTAAAATGGCAGTCATCCCACTATTCGCTAAAGTGGGATAGGCCACTTCGCTCTGCTATTTGGGATTAACTACTATGGTTTGTCCCACGTCAGCTAGAGATATAGCTTAAATAGGGCTTATAAAGTTTGGGTAATCCTCTTCTTACAAGTTAGTTTTGTAGGGCTAATTTAAGCCTAAATCCCAAATGCTAAGAGGAGGCAATTCACAATTCTTTCAAAGAAAATAAAGAAAAGTACAAAGTATTTGAAATGATTGATAGAATAGGGAAAGTTCAACTCCATCGTCCATTACATGCAGTGAGCCATTTTCTAAACTTTGAGTTCTTCTACAAAAATCCAAGATTGGATCTTGATGCTGAAGTGATGGCGGATCTTTATAGTTGCAATGAGAGATCTAGTGAAGATGAAGAAATGGTAGATAGGATTTTAAATGAGTTGTCTACATATAAGAGGGAAGAAAGCTTCTTTGGATTAAAATTGACCATAAGGCAAAGGAGCACATCAGCTCCTCTAGTAAGTGTGAAAGTGCATTTCTTCTTTTATAAATTAAGTCTCATTATAATTCATGTATTACAGCTAAGTGTTGGAGAAACTATGAATCAAATGCTCAAATCTTCAAAAGCTTGCCATTGAAGTATTAAGCTTGAGCTGTAATTCATTTAATAGGGGCACTTTTGAGCATGTACATTAATATTAAAATATTTACATACAGTTTTCATACAGTGATTGTGAAACTAACATTTTTTTCATTATAATATAAATTCATTCGAAGAAGAGAAGCCTAAGTATCAAAAGTTGCAAGACTTGGTTATATTTAATATAACCATGGTCGAAAGCAACACTTTGACACTTGTGACATCATTGATCTCATCCTCGTAGATGACATTGATGGTAGTAATGAATGGCTAGTGGAAGAAATGGGAGGAGACGATGAGGATGTCGAAGATGATTTGGTTTTTTATGATGACATCGACAACAACTTTGGGCAAATGTTGCCAATTTAGCTGTTGTAGATGAGACTTGGGTTTACACTAGGCAGCGAGTAAGACAAGGGATAGATTTAGAAAATAATTGATGATTCCTAATTCTTATCTAGTATCTGGAAGACTAGGAAACTTGTATTTTTTTTACTGTTTACTTCTTTATTTTGTTTAAGACACTTGTGGACACCTATGAATTTTTGCTGTTAATTATTGTTGAAAACTATTCATATTCCTAGGAATTAATATCTAGGATAGTATATAGTCAGATTCATGTATACTGGCTATTAGTTAGGAGTTACATTTCTACTCACTCAAGAAATTCATAAAATATTCTAAATCTTCAACTCGGTATCAAAGTGGGTACGATCCCTAGCTGTCTTCATCTCCAGTCAAATTAGATAAAAATTAGCAAAATGTGAACAACTAAGTCTAAAGAAAGAAGAAAGAACGGAACTCAAGGAAAAACAAAAGTGCAATAAAGTGTAGGAACAGATGTTAAAAGACTCAAAACAAAGGAAACCTTTTTGTGGAATGAACAAGGAAGAAGGGTTTCAAATCCTATTATGTTTATAAAGCAAAAAACGATAGAATTTGGAGAGAGAAGAACACAACTAAAATTTATCTGGATTTCATTATGACTGAAAAGTTAGTTACATGAGAGATGAGACAAATATTTATAGTTGACTCAGATCAAGTCACCGATAGCTAGATACGTGGGCCCAAACAACTAATCGAGAGCCCAAAGCAGAGTGATACAAAGAAGAAATTATATTTCTAATTTCTGTAACTAATAGATACATTAGAAAATAGGGGAGAAATCACAATTGTTTCAACTTTCAATAATACCCTCCCACTTATAAAATGGTTGTGATATCAATAAAACCATTAGATAGTTGTTCAATTATACATGGAAGTTCCTCAGTTTGCAAAATATATGGTGATTTTGGTTCCCACTAACACCATAGGTATTAGTTATACTATTCTATCAAACCTCATAAGGTATTTCAAATGACAAAAATTATTATTGGCTCCAACCATGAAAGCATAAGAGCACTATGAGAAACAATAACCAAAATAGGAAGAAGATTGTACCAATTTATAAGACAGAAAAAAAAAAAAAAACCTAAGGAAAAACTTAGCATTGCAATTACAGCTAGAACGGACAAATAGGATAATACTAGAAGTAAAGTAACATACGGTGTAGATAATATCACAAGCCTGATAATCTTGAATAACAAAGCCAGCAATTTACTATGAGCTTCATGCTCTATTAAGTAAAGAAGACCTACATCAGAGAAAAAAGAACAAGTGCAAAATTAAGCAAATAAATAATGAAGAGCCAAGAAAAAAAAATCAAAAGCATCATAAGAGAAGTTTGCAAACAACAATCTATTCAGTAAGATACTGCAAATGTTTTAGATACCTCTATGAAGTTCAAGTAAAATCTTCCCAAGGGAGCTTGAAAGTGCCATAAAAGATCCAAATTTGTTAGACTCCTTATATTCTGCTACTTGCAGGAAAATGGAAGAGAGACCATCCAACATGGCCACTAGTGTGGACGCAGATGCCATTCGTGCCTGGATAACATAAACAACCTTTTCTTAGCCAGGAAATTGAGAACTCAACAGAACCATAACATATGTTCATGCTAGGGGGAAAAAAGAAAGAGAAAGGCCAATAGTGATCAGCTTCATGCATATGAAAGGAGATCAAGAGAAGTTGGAAAAAATATGGAAGTGCTCACTCCAGAAAAATTGTCGAAAGGAAGTTTGTTAGAATAGTGTTGAATGACTACAACAACATGAGACAATTGTCATATGATGAATTGAGAAAGGAATTCCAATATCATACCAGAATTAAACCCATTGAGAGGTTCAGCTCAATGTTGTCAAAATTGACATCTTACACCAAATCAAGAGGGGATAAAAGATTGTAAATCGAAGGATTGTAACATAGATGTAGGATCCTACCAAAAGACGCAAAATTATGAAGATAATTTTTGTAAAATGGATGTGAGAAAATGATTTTTATTTTATTTTCACTATTTTTACACAACAAAATCTTTAAAAATAAAATAAAGCAACATTTTTATAATCAAAAGTAAAATAATAAATAAAAATGGATTCTTTTTCAAAATAAACACATCCTTATTTTCTCTTTAGTTTTCTTTCATGTACTATTTCACTTGTTCAAGCCCGTGAGATAAAAATGGTAGCATTGATGCCCAACAATGGCAACATTATTGTATATTGATAACCTATCAAATATTAAAAATGTATTAATTTAATGAATAAATTGATATTTTCCAGGAACCATTGGTATTGTATTTAATTTTTATTATGAATCAGAGTTTTAGCATATCCCTACTCGTTATTTCAAGAAAATAAGAACAAAGATGGAACACAAAAGGCACAACAAGAGAAGATGAACGACTAGGCAAGATCAGAGGTAAACTAGCGTTGTTAAATGGCAGCACCATGGCTGCCATGGTGGATTTTTGGCCAACAGCCATAAACAATTTTTGAAGGGAGGCCTGATATGGCCACACCAAAGGCCACAATGGCGTGTTTATATGGCAAAAGTTTGGCCTCCCACCATTGATAACAATTGGTAAAACTGGCCAGCATACCTGCAATTGAGAACATGACAGTTCAAACAAAGCAAAAGCAAGAAGAAGCAAACTTACACAAAGAATCATAGAAGAATGAAGAGTTGCATATGAACGAAAACAGAAGCCATAAAAAATTTGGGTTTAGGTTTTTCAAACTGGATTGAGTCAAATGAAAGGTTTCAAAATGAAACCCGATCTAGAGACTCATCGCGCAAGGAACAACACAGATTGTAAAATGTGATTTTGCACAAGAAAAATTGAGATTTAGTGTGATCCTGTTTGTGTTGCAATCCTTAATCTGTTTCAACATGTGATAGAGGGGAAAATTCGTAGAATTGTGCAATTCCATGATCTTGCACGTAATTTTGACAACTATGCTTGAGCTGTCTTCTGAAATTAATATTGGGATTGACGCAATCCAAATCCAACTTGGTAAACCCTCTTAAGGCAGTAATCAAATTATTCTAGCCAGAGAATGATTTGGATCAATGATGACAAGCTAAAACCTTAGAGGACATAAAATAGAAGCAAAGATGAAGGTACAAAAACCAAAACCATTGAGATGGAAAAGATACTAACCATTGTCAAACATTGACCCAACAACAAGGAAACTGGAAATCATAAAAATAGAAGCAATGGATACATAAGCAAGCATCAGACATTGAGAACAATAGCGATACATAAGCAACAAACATTGAGAGCGATAACAATAGAGAACATGTGATTGAATTAATAATATATTATGTTCACTTGCTTAGCTTTAGAAGGGAATATGACTCTCAAGATTTAATGAATTCAATTTGTTTGTGCAACCCTATGTTGAATTAAAGGTGACATTGATATATGATTGAATTGAGAATTTGAGAAACAATTGAGTTGATGCTCTGACCCTTTGTTTTTCTATTGTTTATTACTTGAGGACAAGCAAAATTCTAAAAAAGTTTGAAGTTGTGACAAATCTATAGTATATGTAGTTTTATAGAGCCAATTTACATGTGCACTAGCTCATAGGAAATTAATGAGAAAATGACCCAATTATATGGGATTTCAAGTGATACATGTACTTCAATTTTTTAATTGAAAATTGCATGAATTTAATTAATTATTTGGGTTTTCAATATAGGAAAGACATGGAAGAAAAGAGGAGTATGATTAAGCTGCAAAAAAAGGATAGAATAGCATCAAGGACGCCCAGAAAGAATACCCACTACCCAGTGACAAACTGGGGCTAAAGCAGCGAAACAAAAGAGACACACTACAAAACTAACTAGTGCTCGGCGAAAACCTGTGTCAGCACCTGGCAATCTTGTTCTATCGTCCGACAGAAAGCACTTGACATTTTTTTTACTCCTTTGAGGACCAGAAGCGAGGAAGAACTTGGAATAATTCTTCACCATTGAAGGAAGTGGGAGCAATCCTAGAAAATTCATCGCTATATCCTCGTCTCATTCTTACATACATGCTTTCTTTTTCCTTTCTAAGCATTTAATTTTCTTAAGGTTAGGCTAGGATGAACCTCGCTTTGAACCTTTTGTAATCGATTTCTCTTTTGAATCTTTTTTCTTGTTTTGTGGACTAAGTTACTGCATTCATACTTTATCTTTTTTCATGATTGACCCTCATTAGGAAATTGATTAATAATCTAAACTTTGCAATTGGAAAATTGGGGTTTAGACCATTCCAATTCAATAACCATATTCATATGCCTAAGGGTAGGGATAGATTATATCCATCTGCTTGCAATTTCTTGAACCTAATGCTTAATAATTTTGCTCACCTAAGGAATTAGGGTTTATAATTAGGAATAAAAGGGTTAACCGCCCAAGGAATTGGAGATATACTAAATTAGATAAATTTGATGTTAATCACATAATAAAAGAGATTTATTTAGAAGCAAACGAGATTACCTTAGGGGAGAATCAAGGGAATTCCGACAAGTAACCATTTTCATTAATTGAATTTTCTAATACTTTTAATTGTGTCCTTATTTCTTTCAATTAAATCAAAAATCCAAAAAACTCATAATTCTTTCATTCTATGAGTCAAAAGAATAATTAACTTATTGCATCATTGTTAAACCACCTCGTAGATACGGTACTTTCTCATCTCTTTATTACCCGTACAATCAATACACTTGTCGCAATCATAACAACAATTCTCAACCATCCAAGCTGAATTGGAATTGTTCAACCCTTATGTAGTAGTATGTGACAACTCCCCTTCCTTGCAGAACTGACGGGTGCTATCCGTTCTAGATTGCAAGCTCTATTGTCCAATTCAATTTCTCAATAACGCTTGATTAACCCCACTAGGAAGTTCCAACGGCTCCGTTTCTATATCTCTTGCTAATTTCATGACTTGCCACCTTATTGTGGGACTGAAGGTCCAAACTCAATGTCAAGTGTCCAATCTTAGCCCACCCATGAAATACACAAGGTATATTTCTTCATGTAGGTGAAGCACTTGAGGTGACAAAATCTCTAAGTGCTCAATATACTCCTTTATTGAGCCATCCTGCTTCAAATCAATGAATGGTATTACCCTCCATACACAGTTAAAAAAAGAGTTTCACTTTCAACTCTTTGAACGTGTCATGAACTTCAAAATAAGTCTCTACTCCACAAATCCACCCAATTGGATCAAAGCCATCAAACAAGAGCAACTCCATCTTCTTTATTGACATGAGCATACTAGTCAATCCCAAATAACAAAGCGGACCGCTATTTTAATTATAATATATATATTTAATAATATTTTTTATATTCTTTTACTTCTTATTATATATTTTTATTATATTAATTTTATTGAATTATTACATTTTTATTTTTATATATTGTTTATATATATTTATATATTATTATATTATATATTTGTCTATATTTATTAATAAAAAATTATGTATTAATATTTTTTCTACATTCCTAAATATTACAGAGCATTTTATAGTTTTTTAATTATATAATTAAAATATATTATTACTGATAAAACAGTAAAAGAACCCTTAATTTTAAGATGAAGAGTGGCTCAATTTGGAGTGCAGGCCTAACACCCACCTCAATCCAAAAAATAAAAACAAAAGAAACCCTAGATTTTCTCTTTCTCCCATCAGCCGTCACACTATTTCTAAAACCCTAGTTTCTTTTTCTTTCTCCCAGCAGCCATCACACTTTCTAAAACCCTAGCTTTGTCTCTTTCTATCATCAGTCATTACCTCCTCCTTCTTTTGAAAACAAAACATCTCTACCTAGCCAACTGGAGGTTGCTGCTTGCCAGAAGGTGTAGAACATCTGTGCCTCCTCACTTAAGTTTCCTAAGGTCTTCACTGTAGCGGGAGCAAAAACACTCCAAGAGCGTGATCACAATCGCTCCAACCACAACATGAAAACATGACACAACATCTTCAATGCACGACAATGCCGCTCCACCACTATCGTGGTGGCTCTAGCTACTATTGACTACTATGACAAGCAGCATTCGTCGAAATTGTACCGCACCATACCCTCATTGTAAGAGAACCGACTCTTAGGATCTCCATCAATCTTCTTTCTACCCATCTTATATCGCACAAGGATTGTTGCACCTCTAGCACAAAGGCACAAAAAGAGACATGCAAGTCTCTTATCACATTTTCAACTTGATTCAAGCATGAACCCATAGCGCATCAACCCTTTTTGTCATCTTCAATGGCATGGAATTGTATCCAGCAAACCAAAGTAATTGTTAGAACACCACAGTAAATGCAAACAAAAAAGCAGAACTAATGTATTCTATTTGGGGATTATTATTCATGATAAAAAACTAAACTAAGTGAGAATAAAATTCCTTCAAAGTTACACCCCAATACCAGAGGCAGAGGTGCTCCCTCTTCTCTTAAGTTGCACAATTCTTGCATACACCTCTCTCCTCCCATCCTATATTCCCTAAAGTCTTATAACAGAATCTCTCTCTCCCTAGAGAGAACACCAAATAATGGGCCTAGTAAGGCCCAAATCCAGCAGTTGAACGCCCACCACAGTTGAGGGCATAACAATGATTTAGAGGAGAGGTATATGGATAAATCTCTTGGGTTTATTGCTCAAGAGGGGTTATGTGGTTGTCTGTCAATTACAGACGTCTTCATATGATCTTTAACAGTCCCTCAGGGCATGGTTTGGAAGATTTAGCATGGATATGCAAATGATTAGCACGGCTTGTAGTGAGGCAGACCACCCAGTGGTTTACAAGCACTCTTCTAACCAATGTATCTATCTAGTAGTCTATATGGATGGCATTGTCATCATAATAATCTATCTCATATAGCAGAGCAAAGCGGCCAACCCAAAAGTGGCATAGCAAGATAGTGAATTGCAAGATGACTACTATTTTAATTATAATTATAATATATATATATATGATTTTTATATTTATATAGTTTCTATTATATGAAAATATATATATATATAATATTTTTATATTCTTTCTACTTCTTATTATATTTTTTATTATTATATTAATTTTATTAAACTATTACATTTTTTATATATTTATATATCGTTATAAATATTATATATTTGTCTATATTATATAATAAAAATTATGTATTAATATTTTTTCTACATTCCTAAATATTATAAAGTATTTTATAGTTTTATAATAATATAATTATAATATATGATTACTTATAAAACAATAAAAGAACCCATAATTTTAAGATGAAAAGTGGCCCAATTTGGAGTGCAGGCCCAACACCCACTCTCATCCAAAAAATAAAAAACAGAACAAACCCTAGATTTTCTCTCTCTCTCCCATCAGCCATCACACTATTTCTAAAATCCTAGTTTCTTTTTCTTTCTCCCAATCGCCATCATACTTTCCAAAACCCTAGCTTCTTTCTCTTTCTCCCATTAGCCATTACCTTCTACTTTTGAAAACAAGAACCCCAACTGTTACCCTCTACCTCACTGGAGTTTCATAGTAGTTAATCCCAGATAGCGGAGCGGAGCAGCCGACCCCCGAACTGGGATAGCGGGATAGCCGCTATTCTAATATTATATATATATATATATATATATATATATATATATATATATATATATATATTAAAAAATTATTAATATATTTATATTATATATATAAGTTCAAAAACATAAACATTACTCAAAATTCATAAACTAACAAATATCATTAATAATAAAAATTCATAAACATTACTCAGAATTGCAGAAGAAAACAGAAAACAAAAACTGAAAAAATGCCAAAAACAGAAAACAAAAACTAAAGAAATGCAAAAAACAGAATTGCAGAATTGCAGAAAAAAACAGAAAACAAAAACTGAAAAAATGCGAAAAACAGAATTGCAGAAAAAAAAAACAGAAACAAAAACTGAAGAAATGCAAAAAACAGAAAACAAAAACTGAAGAAATGCAAAAAAACAGAGCAGAAAAAAACAGCAAAAAAAAAACTGAAAAAATGCAAAAATTACTTCAAAGTTGCCGGAGAAGGTCGCCGGAGAAGGTGACAGCGAAGAAAAATAACACAAGGAAGGAGGATAATCAGATGGAAGATGATAAACAAGGAAGAGGAAACGTAAGGTTTTTTAACTTTTAAAACCCTAAAACGCAAAAAGTCAAAAATGCCCTCACTAACGTTTTAAACAGGAGGGCATTTGTGACTTTTCCCCTTCCGGAACACAGGGAAGCAGAAATAGCGGCCGCGACAGCGAACTGCGCCGCTACGCCAGTTCCGTCGCGGCCCGCCACCGCTCCGGCCGCTATTGACTACCATGTGGAGTTTCCTACGGTCTTCACTGCAATGGGTGCAAAAATGCTCCAGGATCGCATCCGCCCCACTCCGCCACAATCACAACCACTCCAACCACGACATGAAAACACGACGCAACAGCATCTTTGTCATGCCACAATGCCACTCCGCCACGCTCCACCACTATCGCAACCGCTCCAACCACTATTGACTACTATGATTGTCATTACAAATGATGATCATGATGGTATTGAAGACCCAAACAGTACTTTAGCATTCATTATACTAGAATGGAAGAAGGCAAAAACAAGGGGAAAGGAAGAGAGAGAGAAAGAGGTAGATAAGAACTGAGTAAGGTGGGATGTTTTGGTGGGTTGGGACATTCTTGGCATATCCCGAATTCCCTTGCTATCTTCTTTCTTTTTCTTTTATTTTTCAATCATAAGGAGCATGGGCTCCCTATTTTCTATTCTAATTCTAAGTTCTTATCAAAATAATTATAACAACAAGCCAGAATGGCATCATAGGACATGTTCAAAACTTGTAAAATATTATATCAAAATATGTGATCATTAGATTTAAAAATAGAAAATTGAATTCAGCAAA
Organism: Mucuna pruriens; assembly: GCA_025330945.1. NCBI lineage: Eukaryota > Viridiplantae > Streptophyta > Magnoliopsida > Fabales > Fabaceae > Mucuna > Mucuna pruriens. Next base: position 647,087 of record JAENHJ010000545.1, read on the forward strand.
CACAAGGAGAAATGCATAGGGCAACTACACACAGGTATCAGCAACAGTGTCATTACCTTCAAACAGGGATCAAATAACAAGCATGTCATTAAAGTTGCATCATGCATCCTACGAAAATGCAAATTAAACAATTATGTAGTTAGAAAATAACAAAACAACATTAAATGGAGAGAAAGATTAATGTTTGAATTCATAAAAGGAGGAGGAATGGTCAGGCCATACCTTGGTTGTAGTACATCACCAGTTGGCAAAAGCAAGGACCATTGCATGGATAAAGATTTAGAATCAGCTTGACAAAGATCCTTCCCATCCCAAAAAAAAAAAAAAAAAGAAATCAATCAATCACTACAAAGTTGCAAGCAAAGCTTTTGCCATAGATGGATGTTATCCAAGCAAGTTTAAAAAAAAAAAAAAAAAACACGATAACGATCTATCTCATTTTTATGAATTATTTGGGCTGGAAAGGGTAACAAAAACTCCAAGTTTGGATCAGTTTGCTTTCCTAATGAAAATGTTTGGAAACTTAGAAGTCAGAAATTGGTTCTCTTACCTAATAAAATGTTAGGAAACGAAAAAGGAAACAATCAACTTGTACCCTCAAAAATGATTCTAGATGCTTTTATTGTTTTCTTTAATTTTAAAACTGGTTTTTTCTAACATCAAATGGAGTTTTGCTCCATTTATGTAAAAGTAAGCTTTTATCATGTCTTGATTTACATCAAGTGATTTTGATATATATTAGCATGGTTTGACAACATTGCCACTGAAATTTGTACAAACAATAATACCATCTATATTAATGTGGATTTGTTACTTGTAAGTTCAATAAGAAAGAATGCAAACCTACGCTTCTACCATGCTAAGTGGAACACTAGAATGTTAGGATGATTATAATATTAAGAGTGCCATTGTGCTAGGCTTGTACTAGTTGAACTACATTTTTAGTTGAACTAGATAAGATTATTAGTATATTGTCTCAGAGTTTTATGACATGACAACAACTACAATGATTTAGAGACTCATTATGCAAGTGACACAATACATTCCATCCACATATTTCATACTATTTAGCTATTATTGGGTATTATTTACTCTAGAATGAGAATCAAGCATTAATTCATCAAATCCAGGATTTTATGTTAAGAGAACAAAACAAACAGAAGTTAATCTTCACTTTATTTCAGAAAAATTCAGCCTGGTCTTATCATAACATCAGAACTTAATAATAACTACGTTATATTTTGATAGGCCAAACAGCCCAAGGCCATTGAAGGTTTATGTTAGAAAAAATAAAAGACAATTAATGGGCAGCATTAGATATGCTTTAGACAGCAATGTTTTATGGTGTGGGTAGTTATCATATGGTAGTTTTCAGAGGTCTGTTAATCTGACTCTTTAATTATCTGGGAAAACATTGGCAGAGGCAGTAGCAAATGATCTGAGGGAATGGGACGAGGTGACAGCTTAGCTACCATCTAAACTGAGCACAAACCAGGATGACAAATCAGCTAAACACCAAAGACATGTGTCTTGAGATAGGAGATTAGGTGTATCTAAAACTGAGGCCACATCACCAGCAGACAATAGCTGGGAGGATGAATCCTAAGCTTTCTACCAGATACAGTGGGCCATTTTATATATTAAAGAAAGTGGGAGCAGTAGCCTACAAATTGCAAGTTCCCGAGGGTTACAGAATTCATCCTCCATTTCATGTTTCATTACTTAAGAAGGTTATTGAAGAGCATTCTATTCATCCCTCTTTGCCAGCTAATTTGGAATTAGATAGACCACCCGCATAACCTGAGAAATTGCTCAAACCATGATGTACCATACAAAATGGTAAGCAAGTTCCACAAGTCCTAATCAAGTGAACATCTCAATCAGTAAGTGAAGCAACATGGGAAGTGTTATCAAATAACGGCTATGGCAGCACAGTTGTGCAATAGCATCACAGATCCATGCTGATCCACTCTCGCAATGGCATATGACAACACTCTCGGACATCTGATCCACACTGATATACTGGATTTTTTGTTTTCTTCCATTTTCTGTGATCCACTATTGACAACACTTTTGGGGGGCAGTACCCACATTTCAACCTTGAGGACAAGGCTGCTTCTGCAATCTGCACCAGGAGGCATTGATAGGCCAAATGGCCCAAGATTGACGGTTTATGCTAGGAACAATAAAGAACAGAATTAATGGACAGTATTAGACAGTTATGTATTGGACATGTATTAGGAAGGTTATATTTTAGAGTTAGATAGTTACATTTTATGGCGTGGATAGTCGTTTGGTAGTTTAAGGGGATCTGTTACTGTAGACGAATGGAGACAGAATATTGCTTGCTGTTTGTTGTATGGAGGAGACTCCTTGTTAGAGAGAAACTGATAGGTACCCATTAAATAGTTGGTTAGTTAGTTATGTTAGTAATTAGTTAGGTTAGATAGTCAAAGAAATACAAGGGGTTATGTTAGAAAGAAGGGGAATGGGCCTGCAACTGTTTAGGCCCATTAAGGGTAGGTTTATTGTTAGCAGACTAATATCTGACTATAAATAGGAAGAGGAGTTGAGAAGAAGAGGGAGTCATTTGGTGAAATAGAATTACAACTAGGGAGAGGCCTGGATCTCTTGAATATCCAGGGAATTCTTTGAAGAGATACACTCAATCAGTAAAGAAATTCTGTTTTTCCATTTCTGATCCAGTTTCTATCAGAAACCCTGTGAAATTGGTTCTTATAATTTGGCCTATTAACCCGATTATTTTGGTATTATTGATATAAATTGTGCGTTCCTCCCCTGAGTACAAAATATTTTTACAAAGGTAGTTGATTATATTTGTAACAAGTAGGGCATAGTTATCATCTATGCACCAACTTAAGGTGGAGTGTTAAGAACTAATTGTTTGTAGACATACAACCCTACACCCAACTGATCTAAGGCTTCCAAAACTAGCTAGCAAAACCATAGCAATGAGATGATGGGGTAAATGACAAAAAGGTAAAGTTGATGGTTCTAAGTTCTTCAAAAATACATTATCACCTTGTTACTCTCTATCCTAGTCTTTTGACAATTTAAGAATCTTGACAAAATTATCAATTTAAATTTTGAGCAAATCTAAAAGTAAAAATTTACATGACAATTTTGGAATTTACCTGTATGCAAGTTATGGCAGCTACTCTAACCCTAGAGTTCTTCCCTCTGCCACTCTCTGTAGCTGATCCATCTCCATCACTAAACTCCGAATCTGAAGATGTAACATTAATAGTAGAAGACTCATTATCTGACATATATTGGGAATGCCTAGCTCTATTGTGCTTCACATTTAAGCAGTCCCTTTTGCGCAAGTGTGGCGGTCTATATGTACTATGATCTGATTTGTTCAGTTGTTCCCTGTTTGCCTTGGGACTCATATTATTAAGCTCCTTCTTCTCATGACCAACAACCAGACAAGTACCTGGTGTTCTACCAGAAAGGCCATAAATTAAGAACATTCGCAGAACTGCAACAAAAACTGACACCTAGAAAAAAGACCCATGTGTCACAATGGTTGGGGCTATAACATTCCTTTATTCTTTGTATTAAAATAAAAATGTCTTACATGATCGGAAACAGAACATTTAGGATCAACAAGGATGAGATGCAGACAGCACAGAAAAGATTCATAAAACCTACAGAAAAGATGCATCAGTGGCTTGTAATGAATGACATATGGCCAAAGCATGAATCACTTAAGAGTGTCATCACTGGCTTCTACTCAGTTCCTCCAACATACAGGTTACCTGGACATAACACTATCTTCCACAACAGGGGTTTTTAATGCCAAGACATCCATTGTTTTTCTGAACACCTATTTCAGAAGAGGTTAGTTAGAAAAAAAAAAATAGAATTCACATACAGTTTTACAAAATAAAAATGCAGAAGTATTATATACCTCAAGAATTGATCTCCAGATATCAACAGGGAAGGATGACCCAGCTCTTGAGATTGCTTCACTGAGCATCTCAAAAGCCACTGTCTGTAATTCACTGGAACTTCTTTCTGTGGAAAATCTCATATTAATCCCAGTAGATTTTTCTTTACAAATTGAACGAGGCATCCAACATGGCACACCATGAGAGCAAACAATAACATCAAGTAGAAATTTAACCAATATAGTATCTTCAGAATGCAACCATCTTCGATGAGATAAAGTAATAATACATCTGGAGAGGGAGCAGATTTTGTACAGTGTAAATCATAAGTATCATTTACCAAACCAAAAAAATCGAAAGGCATTAACAGTTAAAGCAGCAAAATAAAGAAACATATTAATAGTAAAAACTCAAATTTTTGTAGAACATCATTTACCCCTTTCTAGCAATAGAGGTCAAAATATTATTACATAAACAGTACTTGCCCATATATATTTGAAAACAAAAACTGACAGAATACACACAAATATAGATACCACCAGGAACTTGAAAAAATGCAAAATAAAGAAGCATAATCAAATTATTTAAAATTGTATAATTAATTGATAAATTATCAGTTAAAAAAACCTTCAAGAAAATAAAACCACAAGAGGCACCTCCAGACCCTTAAGGTGTGGAGCTAATCCCCACCCAAGGATGGTACCCTAGTCACATGGTAGTTCCAATGGGGAATTTGAACCCTACACTAAAAGCAGAGTCTTTGCACTGAGGAGCTTAGGTTGCCAACACACCCCAGGGTTATAACTAGCAATTAATAAATAATAATATAATAAATAAACGAAATTTGGACCCTACACTAAAAAGCAAAGTCTGTGCACCCAGGAGCTTAGGTTGCCAACACACCCCAGGGTTATAACTAGCAATTATTAAATAATAATATACTACCAGAATAAATAAAAGAAGTAGAGCACAATGACTATAATCCACAAATTACATCTCATATTTACTAGATAACTAGAATAGCAACAACAAAAATTACAACTATCATTTTAAAATAATAGAATACACAATTCAACTTTATTAAAGGGCCAAATAAAAAACCACCCGTTTTGTCTTATCTCATCTATAATAGAAAAGCAACAACAAGGTATCAGCTCAAAATAATAAAATACATAATCTCAACATTTTCAAGCAGGCAAAGTAAAAACTAGAGAAGAGTCTGTTTTAATCATAAAACATGTTGTGTCTCTTATTCTTTTCAAGTAAAAGCATTTCTTCAACATAGCAAAGCCAAAAATAACAAGAACATTGTATAGAGTCTGTTTTAATCATAAAACATGTTGTGTTCTCTTATGCTTTTCAAGTAAAAGCATTTCTACAACATAACAACCCCAAAAATAACAAGAACATTGTAGAGTCTGTTTTGACCATAAAACATGTTGTGTCTCTTATGCTTTTCAAGTAAAAGCATTTCTACAACATAACAACCCCAAAAATAACAAGAACATTGTATAGTTCCTAGGCAAGATTACATTATGCATCAATTCTTTTTCCAGAGAATGAGAGAACCTGATGGCCTGTAAGCACTCAACGGCAGGATTTATTGTAGAAGTACGGCAAATTCCAATTATCTCATCACTAGTAGCAACTTTTCTAAGAAAAAGATTCAGCATCTTCCCGAAACAATTGAGAATGCTACTCAAAGAGGAGAAATTTATATCGAACGAAACACATCGACAAATATCATGAATCTGCAACAAGAACACAAGAAGCAAAATCAATTCATAGAAATATTTCTACAAAAATTGTCAATAATACATATACATTAACGTAGCAAAATTAGAAAGAAAAGAACCAGGAAACAAACAAAGCTAACAAACACAGTACCAGGCGTGATGTCTGTGTATAGATATGAGTACAATCTTCTTCATCTGAAGAAGTCGCAGCAACCAATTCCATCATAAACAGCATGTCCGACAAAACCTTAAGAGAAAAATTTAAACAACAAATGAGGTGTACAATTATAACAGCAGAGAAGAGAGCAAATAATCAAGGTTATACAAAACATTCCACGAGCACAATTTCAGCCGCAGCAGTCAATGTTTTTAGAGTCGCGGAGACCGCATCAACCGCATTTGTCTGCAATTTTTTGCAAATCGCGACTGCAATTTAAAACCTTATGAGTAATCCTCGCAATCACAGGCATGCATTTATACGTTTGAGAAGATACCTCGTGAGAAGGAAGTTCAACCGCAGCAGACACCAACGCGTTGGAATGGGAGAAAATGAGATTATCGAGCATCTGAGCAGTAGAATTACGATGAGGAAGCGTTAGGGTTTCATCCCTCAGAGTCAAAAAGGAAGTCCTCCACGACCTAACCGATGGCGTCGGTGGCGCTGCGCCAAATCCCGTTCCCGCCATGAAAGAAATAGCAATCACCAAACAGCGCTTTCTAACTTTTACTCATCACTCATGCCTTAGGTGGAAATCAATTCAGCAAACACCAGCGATCCTTGCAGTCCAAAGACCAAAGACAGTACTGACAGAAGTTTTGCTTCGGTTTCAATAACTCCCCTCTTGTTTGGTCACAATCCTCTCGGTGAAAGAAATCAATACCCCATTCTCGGCTCTGCAAAACGAAGGGGAAGCATCACTTGGAATGCAACTCCCACCAGAAACAAAACAACACTTGAAAAATCGTTCTCCCTTCACTGAAAGAAATGGCCGAGAAATTATCCGACGACAAATCTGGAGGGTGAAAAAGAAAAAGGATCCCACGAGAAAATAAAAAATAAAAGGATTTTATTGAAAAATGCATATTTAAAATATTTTTTATTTTTTACATTTACTATTTATAATATTTTAAATTTTACTTATTTAATTTTTAACAAATGAATTAAAATTTTAAGTTCAAATGAAGAAATATAAATAAAAGTATAAAGATGCGGGTTAATTGTGAGATCTATTTTAAGTTTGCCCAAGTTTTAATTATTGGAGTAAAATATTGTTAAAATATATAATATTGTAGGGTTCATTAAAAATAATTAGGGTGGTTTGGTTTTTGAAAATATTTTTTATTTTTATTTTCATTTTTTAAAATTTTAAAAAACATATTTAGTATAAGTTTTTAATTTTTTTTCTTAAAATAGTTTTAGCAAGATGGTTGAAGATGTTTTTGTAATCGTTCTAAAATTTTTATAAACACTTAATACTACATTGTGTGTTTATCAAAAACATCTAAAATAATAATTTTTTTTTTCTAATTTAAGTATATTTTAAAATATTTTCTTTAAAAAATATTTTTAAAAATTGTACTAAATGCATATTTAACCTTATTTTTTATATTTTTTAAATAAAAATCAAAAATCTATGAAAACCAAACATGTTATTAAGAACTTCGAGCTCTATTTTCTATCCTACTCATTCTTATCTTCTACCTATAGTTAATGGTTCATTATCTTATTAATTAGACTTAAAGGTAAAGTTACTTTTAACTTAAAGTTAAAAATAAAAATTTAATAAAAAATGTAGAAATTGTTTGTTAGTTTTTATTTATTTTTAGCTTAACAGTTTTTTTAAAGTTAAAAGTTGTTTGGTAAAAAAAATGTAAAGATTTTAGTTCTACTTAAAATTAGTTATTTCATCAAGTGAAAAGGTACACCTATAAAATAAATAAATATTAAGTTATCAAAAAATAATAAATATTAAAAATTGTTTGTTAATAAAAAAATAGAAGATTTTTTTGTTATTTTTTTTAGCTTAACAGTTATTTAAAGTTAAAAGTTATTTGGTAAAAAAATGAAAAAAAAATTTACTTTTATTTAAAACTAGTTATTTCATCAAGTGAAAAGGTATACTTATAAAATAATAAATAATAAAATTAATTTTAAAAAATTATTTTAATGATAATAAAAATAATAAAATATAAATATTTAAAAAGTTATTTTAAAAATATCAAGAATTACCTTAATTAATAATATTTTATTTTAATAATGATTTTCAAATAATAAATATAATATTAATTAAAGTAACTTAAATATTTATTACAAGTAATTAAACAAGGAAGAATGATTTTTAAGAAAAAAAAATGGTATTTTATCTTATAATTTTAATTTATTTTTGAAAAAGACACATCCTTTTTGTATACAAATATCATTCCTTTCTGGTAAGATTTTTCAAATTTAATAAATTAATTTTTAAAATTATTTTAAAAAGTTTAATTTTAATATATTGATATTATAATATTATATTATATTAAAAAATTAATTAAAAAATATTTTAATTATACTTTTTAAAGTAATTATTATAATAATTAACAATTCTATTATACATAATTAAATGATAATATAAAAATTGTAATATTAGTATGTTTTAATTAAATTCTATGCATAATTATAAAATACATGATAAAAAAATAATTTAGCTATAATTAAAAATTTATATTATATGTAAAAAAAATATATGTATATAGTCATTATATCTTGTTATAAATAGTAAAAGTTAGAACATAAAAATTATGTGTTTTATAAAAACAATGTCTATATTTATCTCGTTGAATAAAATTTAATCTTATGATTTCATGATCAAGTACTCTGACTCTTATAGTTTTCTGAAGACATTCTTTGAATTAGTAAGTTAAAATAATTTATATGTAAAATTTAAAGAGAGATAAGTTAAGAATGATATGTGTTATTTTCTAAAGGAAAAAAAATTAAAAGATGAAGTAATAATTAGCAATAAATTATGACAAAAATTTAGTTTTTAGGTGATATTTTTGTGATAATTTTTTATTAAGTCTTTTTTTTTTTGTATTTTTATATCACTTTCAACCTAACAAATACTATTAATTTCTAATTTTATATCTAAATTATTGATAACTATACTATTAATTACTATCTTAAATTTAATCCATGGTTAAGAGTCTGGCACTTATTGTATCACTTTTTGTTGTATAGTCAAATTACTTTTCTATCAATCAAGACTACCAACTTTATAATCAAATTCTTTTCATGTGACACAAGAGATCCCAATATTTACTAAAAAATAAAATAAAATAAAATTACCTAAAATAACTGTAAATTCAATGATGGGTAGTACACTACACATATGGAGCATGGGAATGAATAAGGAGATTCACACCATAGTCGTTCTAATTTATTGATTTCACTCCTTTAAAGTTGTCTTATTTTAATCAAAATTTGATTGTATTCATTTGTGATTTACCCAAATAATCGAAATTGTCATTACTTGGTATGACTAGTACATTTACAGCTAGTCGAAGTGTTGGTGTTTTCACATCCCAGTCCACCCTTATACATGCAACATGTGTATAGTGCAATCGACCAAGTTTATTTAGAAAACATTAGATTCAAATTCCTAAGGTTACTTTATTTCACTGAAATATACCCTTTTCTTTTGTACATAATGTTTGAAAACCCAGCCAGTAAATCAACACAAATATATTACAATAAGTAATGAAAAGATTGTGATCAAAGTGACAATTATAAAGACATTAATTAGTACGTATTTAATTTAATTTTTTAAAAAATAATTATTCTTTTTACAGATTTTAAAACATTATAAAAAATATTTATTTCTTTAAATTTAAAGTAAAACAAAGATACTTTGATGCTATTCAGAAAATATTTGATTTTATGTTCAAATTTCAAAATTTGCATTAGTGGGTTCTAGCTCGAGCTGTTGGTCGAGCAGAGCCTGAATGTTGTAAACTTACGGTATTGTATCCGAAAATAAAATTCTAAATTTGCTTTACCTCACCTTTGTACACAATGTCTTACACCTAGCTAATATATCAACTCAATATATCAAAACAAATAGGGTTTTGTTGTGGGGAAAAGAAAGGGGGAGAAAAAGAACTAATAAATGAAAGCGTGACTTCCAATTAGTCACTGCAGTTATATGGACTGCTGTGAGGCAGACTTTCAATACACAGCTGTTCAGAAGTTTTACAAAATTCAAACCACAACTATAACAACTAGTATTATCACTCTAGGTACTGCTAGTGAGTAATCTTAGGACACTAGTTAAGAAATGATATATAGAAAGTTTTAGGATTTATTATGAAGACACTTTTCTACAAAGTCTTTCTACTTTTTTCATTTCTTAATTAACCAATATCTTAAAGACACTTGCTAGCATTCTCCTTCACTTCAATATAACTGTAGAGTTCTCTGATTATTTATGGTCCCTACATTCTCTGGTTTTCTAAGTTTCCGAAACAAAACTATTCAAGTGTTATCTTGCTAATCCATTTTGGAAGCTAAGCAGCAGAAGCGGGAGGAGGAACAACAGCAGGAGCGATACCACCAGTGGTTGGCCTGATAAGAAGAAAAGGAATTTCATTGATCATTACCATATCCAAATGAATAACATGATGTAAATCAAACTAAAACTATATATCAGAACCAGCTAGCAAATAGGACAAACTTACAGCCCCACAAATACTTTGAATGAATCATATATTCCCCATTGTGCTCCAGTGAGAGTTCCAACCATAAGAATACGAAGAGGAAGACCACGGGTAAACAGACCCCATAATCCAAGCTTCTTTACAGCCTGCATTGGAAAAAAAGTTCAGTACTTCAATAAAAAATATATATACCTAAATATCTTTAGTTTGAAAATGAATATTTTAGTTTTTTTATGAATTTGTTATTTATATTTCGAATCTTTAAGATATTATTTAAATTTAAAGATATTATTAATTTGTTTTAATTTATTTTAGAGATTTGTTTCCTCTTTTAAAATAAAGATGTTGTTAGTTTTTGAATTTTGTATTACCCTTTAGCTCAATACATAGAGTTCATGAGTGCTCGTCTACATAATATATTTTCTCTTACGAAAAATAATTTTTCTAAAAAAAACGCAAATTAGAAATATGTGCTCTTTCCATTACAACTGCATGATTCTTTTTTCCTATATGTTCTACGTTACATGTATGATTCTTTTTCTTTCCTAGTTTATTTTTGTTTCCATTAGATAGATTGATCACATAATGTTTCAAATGCAGTTATGCAGACAACATACCAAACACAACAACATTAAATCTACATCAAATCTGGCACTTACATCACCAACGGTTGCTCCTTTGGAATTGTTCAGGAAAGAGACAAGGTTATCAGCAGGATGTGAGACAACGGCACATAATATGCCAGCCATGTATCCACCGACAATGCTCACACCTAGTTGCAGGGATTTGCTGCATTCTTCTTTCGGTTTGGGGATGGCATGCTTATAGATCATCTCAACTATGTTCTCATAAGAAGCAAACTTCATCATTGTATCTGCAACAAAGAAAATTATTTACATTCTAAGTAATGATATGGGTAATATGCATCCAAAATCATCAATAAATGACAATAGATTAGCAGTTTTCCAAAGGAATTGTTATTTAGAAAAAAGAACACAAAAGGAATCATTGATAAGATTTGTATAATGACAAGTTGGCAGCAAAATGAAAAGGAACAACAATGCATAGACTCTTGACAAGCTTTCAGATTGGTCCTTAACAGAACTTCTTAAGTTTCGCTGGTTGCCCCATTATTTTACTAACTATATAGGACAATGACTAACATTGTACAATAAAAATCTTACGGGATTTTAATAAGACATATAAGAAAGCAAAATAACAACCAGTGTCCCCCCAGAACAATTAGTATATTAGCAGAATATTTAGTTGTTGGGACTCAAACTGCAACACATATTACAAACAGTAAACAAAATAAAAACAGTGACATTTTTTAAATTATCTGTAAAAACAGAAAATGAATTCAAAAACTAAACTGAGCAACACATGATCAGCCAATTCAGCAAAAAGGCACTTTATTGTGCACAATACAGTACAGAGTAAAAGATGGGGGAACTTACATGGAACCTGTCTTCCCCATAGAGGTACAATTCCCTTGTACAACCTGAAATCATGACATTTTTGAGTAAACAGTATCTATCATGAAATTATGACATTAAAAGCTTATCCTAGTAACAGTATCTATCATGAGTAATATATATAACTTCACGGAACCAGGACTTTTTGAGTAAACTTCTCCATCAACACTTATAAGAAAAAAAAATAAAAATAAAAAATAAATAAGTTTCTCCATAAGTTAAAATTAACTTATATATTGTCTAATTTATAAAAACTGTTTCATATCGACTTTTTCAAAAACTAATTTTTAACTTATACATAAGTTAATTTTACCTTATGAAAAAATTTATTTAATTTTTTTTTCTTATTTTCTTCTCTACTACAGGTGTTCATAGAGAAGTTCACTCAAACAAGTCCTCCATTTAATCAACTTTTCCACACATTCACACGGTTAGTACATTATAACCTTTGGACATAGATTTGATGACTCAGATATTGAATGTGAGTCCAATTCATTGAGATAAAATGAGTCATCCAATCTTTATTCAACGGTTTTGAGTTGCTGACTGCATGGAAAAGCAATTGCAAGGAATCCGGATCCACAGCTTCACGCCACCTTCTTACCAAAACAATGGGAAGAGTAAATTAATAACATTTATAAAATCACAAGCATACCCTGAGACTCCTTCACTTCTGACCAATTTAGGTAGTCCATCAGCCAGGCCTCTAGCAAAACCAGGCTGAGTCTGAACTCTGACCTTCACAGCCTCAAGTGGGCAAAGAGCAACATCTGCAATCAGCTCGGAAGATGCCGAACCGGCTAGGTAAATCAATGTCTTGTACTTGGTTGCATACTCTGGACCAGCTACGTCAGAATAGTACTTCTTGAAGTACTCATACAATCCATATTTGAAGGCACCCTGTGCGCTGTAACCAACAAGGGTAGGTGCCCATCCGCGGAAAAAGCCCCTCAGTCCCTGCTCCTTGAACATAATTCCAAATCCAGTGCTGGTGTTCTTGTACTTGACAGGGTCAATCTGAAATTGATAACTAACTACATGTTAACAGACAAATCAACCACCAAATCACGTAAAAGTTAATCATTAATTTTTTGTAACAGTAAATAATATATAAGCAATGTCTAAAGATTAATTGGTATGCTCACCGGGGTTGCAATTACTGAAATTCAAATATATCTAGAATTGCAGTGGCAATACAAATGTTCATACATCAAAACTAGCTATATTTGTATCTAAAAAATAATTTCTATTTTCACTTTTGATTATAAAATTGTCATCTTATTTTCACTTTATTTATTGCTATCAAAAGTGTGTATATGAAATAATTAGAACAATTTTTATTGATTTCATTGTTTTCTACACAAACTTTTAGAAATATGAAACAAAATAAAAATAACGTGACATTTTTGAATTAAAAGTGAAGATAAAAAATAAAAATAAAAAATATTTTCTTAAATCAGATATTTTTTTATTTTTAATTACAAAAAATATCACTTTATTTTAACTTTGTTTCCTATTTTTATAAACTTGTATAAAGAATACAACAAAAACAGGAAACACAAGTTTCATGATTAAAAGCCAAAACAGAGGACGAAAATAAAAATAAAAACACGTTTTCTCAATTATATGGTTCTGGGCCTCCCCTGGTGAATCCAAACAGAATGAAACTGAGGCAAAATTTTGACATGATAAAACGAGGCCTGAAAATTGAATATGAGAGAGGCAAAGGATCGTTGAATTGCAGGTAGCAGAGACAAGAGATGGAGAGAGTGAGACCTGTATGTTGCATTTGACAACGTCAAGCGGTGTGACGGCAGTGTGAGTGAGGCCACAGCTGAGGATTCCCCCGACGGTGCAAACCGCGTAGAAGGACGGCGAAAACATCTTTATGCCGCCATGCTCACTCGGAGAATGAACCGTGACGCTCGAAGCCTCCATCTTCTTCTGCGGCGAGGGAGAGGAATAGAGGTAGCTAGGAATCAGAGAATGGCGCCCCCAAGTTTCGGTGTCTGAAGGAGCCATGGAGGGATGCAGAAAAGGTAAGAGAGATCAATAGAGATTGGAACAAAGCAAGGAAAAGAGAGAAAGAAAAATGCTTTCTTGCTTGAACAAAAAGGTGTTGCGGTCTATTTGTTCTGTTTTTACAATGAAACAGTTTTCAGCTCTCGCGGGTTTTATATCCCCAACGTCACTATCAGTTAACTGTCCATTATATGGGGATTTCAAAATCTATTATTATACGTCTTATTAATTTTAACTATTATTATAATTTTTACAAATTACTTTTTTAAGATCATCGGTATCTAAATATTATATTGTAGGTACATTTGATTAATCTATAAATAAATAAATTATCTTTATTTTTTTATTTCAGTCAATCAAGTCGGGCAACAAAAAATATAAATGAATAAATGATTTTTTTTAGTATCCCTCTTGGAAAGTAAAATTTCGTAATAAATAAGAACATGAAGAAAAAAAAAACCCTGCAGGTAGAACACCAAGTGAGTCCCACATTCCAAATAAGTCTGGTCAGAATACGTAGCTTCTGTGTTTTCTTCTTCTTTTTCAGTATTTGACGTGAAAATAACAATATATGTGAGTTGAAATGCGGATGCAAAATTAATCATTATGTTCAAAATATAAAATTTAATATATATATATATATATATATATATATATATATATATATATATATATATAGTTATATTATTATTTAATCATAATGATAATTAGTTAATAATATTTTTTTACCCTAATACTATATAAAAACAAACTTTAAAATATAATGGCACGTTCTTACACATTTGTTCAATATTATAATTAGTAATTTCCAGAAGATTTGATCACTTTTATGTTGAGCACAGATCATCTCCAACTAATAAAAATTGGAGAATGTCCTTATGTCACTGATTATGCTGTAATTTCAAATTTGTTATTGGTTAGATTACTCTCGTATGCCAAGAAAAAAGGGACTTGGTCAAACATATTTCGGGTCAAAACGTTCAACTTAGGTGCATGAATCCGTAAACCAAAAATAAACGTCATTAGCATAAGAGAAGAAATGTCAATTGCTATAGACATGTTTTCTTCACGGTACCAATAAAGTTGGTTTAGTTGATAAATATATCTAATTCATATTCTAAAAAAAGTGAGTCTGAATTTATTAATGTAAAAGTTTGATTACTTCCATACCGTTTGGAAAGTGCACCAATCAGGCTGCAAACTGACTATTTGGTCGTATCTTGGAAAGATCAATTAACGCCACCTTCCCTTTTGGCTCCTCCAGTTTTCAGACTTTTCTCCTGGTTGACTTTGAAGTCACGTGCAATTTCAAGAATGTTTTTACTAATGTTATAGGAATTTTGAATTAGTTATTTTTGGATTTAATTATAATAATTGGGAGATTGAAACTAGAAATATTTCTATATACAAAATTTTCTAAACTAATCTTGTTAAAAAATGGATACTAGTTAAGAGATAAATCCCTCTTTATAAATGTTATTTTATTAATGTAATCGTGAATTAAATTTATATTATATATATAAAAAAAATAGTTATTTGTATCACAACTTATGAAATAGCGGTAAAAATAATGATTCATCTTAATGTTTCATTCTACAATAGAAGAATTAGAGAGTAAAATAAAATAAAAAAAAGTAACAATTAGATAAATATAGACTTTTAGAATTAAAGAAGGAAAAACAGAGAAAGAAAAAAAGTTATTGTTTAGTTAGATAAAAAAAATTATAAATTAAAGATGTGCTTATCTTTGTGTTGAAAATATATATTTTTATTATTTTTTAAAATAAATTATGTAACCTATTGATAAGAAAAGTTATTTAGTTATTTATATTTATATTTTGGTTTGTGAATTGATTGATCGATTATGACTCTAACTAAAACAATCGATTGATTATGAGTTTAGATAAAATAATCAACTAACTATTCAGTCGATCAATATGTTGGTTGAGTGAGTGGCCGACTTAGTAAGTCAACTAAACAATTGTCCAAATCGAACATTTAATTGGAATTTCATCCAGGTTTAATTACACCCAAAAAATAAGAGGTGATGCTTTCAATCTTAGGCTTAATTACATCCAATAAATAAGAGGTGACAAAATTTCGTACAATGTTATTTTATTAATGTAATCGTGAATTAAATTCATATTATATATATAAAAAAAATAGTTATTTGTATCACAACTTATGAAATGACGGTAAAAATAAATGATTCATCTTAATGCTTCATTCTACAAGAGAAGAATTAGAGAGTAAAATAAAATAAAAAGAAGTAACAATTAGATAAATATAGACTTTTAGAATTAAAGAAGGAAAAGCAGAGAAAGAAAAAAAGTTATTGTTTAGTTAGATAAAAAAATTATAAATTAAAGATATGCTTATCTTAGTGTTGAAAATATATATTTTTATTATTTTTTAAAATAAATTATGTAACCTATTGATAAGAAAAGTTATTTAGTTATTTATATTTATATTTTGGTTTGTGAATTGATTGATCGATTATGACTCTAACTAAAACAATCGATTGATTATGAGTTTAGATAAAATAACCAATTAACTATTCAGTCGATCAATATGTTGATTGAGTGAGTGGCTGACTTAGTAAGTCAACTAAACAATTGTCCAAATCGACGAACATTTAATTGGAATTTCATCCAGGTTTAATTACACCCAAAAAATAAGAGGTGATGCTTTCAATCTTAGGCTTAATTACATCCAATAAATAAGAGGTGACAAAATTTCGTACATCTCGCACTGTGGGACCCCCAAATCTAGCTAGATAAGTAAAAGGAAATAAAAATCACACACCGATTGTTTGCCCCTGATTTACTACCAGCCTGGAAGCAACCAAAACATGGAAGAAAGTGACAAAGGGAGCTAGGCCCGAGGGATGAACGTGCCACAATCTGAAGTGGACGCACCACGACTCAACACATAGTTTAAAGCACATGGTTTGGAGACCCATGACATTAGCAAAATGAAAAGAGGAAGAATCAGAAGGCTAGGGTCAATACATGTGGCCAAATTTGATGCATTAATGACCTCAAACATAGCCTATAAAAGGCCCAAGTGCGAAGAAGAAAGGGTGGGAAAAAAAAATTTAGCAGAAAGGTTAGCAGTAAGAGATGATCAAAGAGACTGATTAAAGTTGGAGGTGAGAGAGAAGGGAGACTCCTCCAAGCGTTGATCTGCTATTGTTTCTCAGAGAAGCGTTGAAAGTACAACCGGAGTAAGCCTACTAAGGCGAAGAGGAAGAGCAACATCAAACTCCTAGATACCAAGTTTGTGACACCCTTCTACCCCGAATACTTAAATTAAAAATAACCAAGTAAATAAAATGAAGACAGGGTAATAGTTAAAATCAAAAAGCACAATTTGTATTAAGGATAAAAGGTTCACATGATAATTAAAAGGTAGCCACAAAGTTTTCAAGGAGGTTTTAGATCTAAACATTATAATTGAGAAAACTAAAGTCATCATCTTTAAAATAAATCATTCAAACATTAAGGCATAGAGCAACTATTCCAACTTCTAGAACCCCGATGTCACACTAATCAGAGCAAGACCACGCCTTTTCAAAACTTGGCACCATGAGTGCCCTCAACGTTACCTAAAAGAAAACAACAAGAGAAAGTACGGTGAGAAATCGCATTCAATCATATATAAAGACAGATAATGCCCCAAATCCCACTCATTATCGTGCTCAATTACTAATAGTTAATAGATGCTCATATATCAATCACATTTCATTCATTCAAAATCAATCACAGTTCATTCATGTTTATAAAATGCACATGCTCGCACAATGCATATGCTCATCACCACACCTAAGAGTCTTGAGTCGGAACTCCACACCATGGGCGAACCTCCTCAATCCCCTTAGTTATCACTAATGATGGCCACACCGTTAAACACCCCGTATGAGCCGGTGTGTCGCACAGTTAAACACCATCTATGGCCCGTGCAAAGACATTCCACACAACCGTTAAACACCACCTATGGCCGGTGTGCAGCATGGTTAAACACCACCTGTGGCCCATGCATATGATTGTGCCCCATCATTAGTCCCCCTGTTAAACACCACATATGGTCAGGGTATTATAGCCACGTCTGGCTTCTCATGCATCTCATGCCTCTCATGTCCATGCTCAATGCATTCTCATCCACACTCTTATTCTCATGATTTATTTATATATCATTAGCACAATCAATAAATATATCCAACCATATTAATTTAACCATCATCATTATAAATCATTTATCAAAAAGCACAAAAACGCACATAAAACACTATTGAATTTCACCCAATTTCATCATTGCACACAAGAGCCTCAAATCATGAACAACCATAAACAACACAAGAATCAAGTAATTAGGGCAATTAATCATACAATTTCCCAACAAAATCACATTAGGACAAGACGTTAATCAGACCACATAGCATATTGACAAATCTTTTCTACCGATTAAAATATTTTTAAAACATAGTAATCAAACAAAATTGAGAATTTAGATCCTAGAGGAATTTAGGGATTGCCCTCACTACCCGTACACTCCCGCATTCATATATGATCAAACCCATCTCCCCCGTACCTTAGATGTGAAGAATAGTGATGATCTGATGCGGCTCTAGGACGGGTCTGAACATCCTAGCTCATCTTCCTTGCAGGTCGGCGTTCTCTCTCCTCTAGGTCTGGCCGTCTGACGTGTAAAACACCAATTAGGGTAAACTGATTACCCCCTGTCTAATATTCTAGCTGGGTCGGGTTAACCCCGACCCGCCCGTCAGCCTCCCCGTTAATTCAATTAATTAAATTAATAAATGAAAATAATTTAGAACTCTATAAAGGGTTGTATGAGGATATGAGAAAGTTGTCCTCGCCTCCTTAAGGCATGGCTTTGTCTTATCTTCGAGAAAGTGAATAAAATGAATTTTCATTTCTGTTAAAGGTTCTCTAAAACAACCCGTGATCAGAATAAACTTTTACATAAACATGCATCATCCATTTTTTTAGCATACATGCATATCATTTAAGTTATTTAACAATACACAATTGCACCCCAGAAGGGAAAAGTTGATTACATTGCAACATCGGTATAACACTCGGTCCAAAACTAAGAACATTGAGAACAAGATGGAAAACCTGGAGCAACAAAATGAGGATCGAACAATTGAAAGAATATATGAGTAAGATGTTCGAGTTCCTCACTCAAGGAGTAGCAGCAAGTGTGGCCGTAGCGGCCCAAAGGACACTTGTCTACTCGTCTGGGTATACTCCACCCTTCAATGCCAATGACCCCCCTACGGAATGCCCTACGACTGGAACACCAACGCTGAGGAGCACCAAGTGGCTGAGGAATACAAACAGGCTAGGATGAACAATGTTGAAGCTGGACCTAATCAAGGATCTGGAGCTGGACCCAATCAGGGATCCAAAATTGGTGCCTATCAAGGATCCGGAGTCAGACCCACTCGAACATTTGTAGTCGGCACTTACATGCAGCAAATTGGAGCCAGCCTCTAGTAAACCAGAACGGACAAGCTGGGTCAGCTTTGGTGATTCAAAGGGTGGCTCCTCAGGCAGAGGAAAGATGGCATCTTTTGGAAAAATGCTTGCGGGTTGTAGAGGGGATGGATTGTTATGGATTGGACACTATGGACCTATGCTTAGTGTCGGATGTAGGGCTCCCCACTGATTTCAAAACACCAGAGTTTGATAAGTAAATGGGAGCTCTTGCCCTCGTGTGCATTTGGCTATGTACGGTAGGAAAATGACAACCTACGTACATGATGACAAGATCCTTGTGCACTACTTCTAGGACATTTTGACAGGAGCAGCACTCAGCTAGTATGTGAGCCTAGAAAGGGGGCGTATAAGAACGTGGAGGGATCTTGTAGAAGCGTTCTTAAAACAATAACGAAGACATGACACTGAATTGCTCCTGGTTGCAAAATATGTCAAAAAGGGAACACGAAGGATTCAAAGAATATGTCCAAAGGTGGCACGAGTTGGAAGCTCAAGTCCACCTACCCGGCAAAAAGGGAAATGGTGACAATGTTTATCGACACACTCCCCTCTCCTTTCTATAACAAGGTGCTTGGAAACGTGACATCCAGCTTTGCCGACCTGGTGGTGGTTGGTGAAAGGATTGAATTGGGGATCAAAAGAGGGAAGTTTGCTCAAGCAAGCAAACAACATAGGTTTCGCTAAGAAACCTAACCAAGATAAAAAGAAGGGAGAGGCCAATGTTGTTTTGTTGGAATCGGTCCTCCCTTATGGTAGAGGAAAGCCTCCTCCCCCATACCCAACTCAAATCCATGTAAAAGGGCTAGGGCCAACAGTAGCCCAAATAACCGCACCACCACCTCTGCATGCTCCCTACTTGCCAAAGTGCTTCCCCCCATACCAACTGCAATACCAGCCGATGATCGACAATAGAGTTGTAGCTAGCTCTAACAGCATGCGGCCAGCGCAACAAAATTTCAGAAGAAGTATTCTGAGGATGCTGGCCCTTATCCCCATGTCCTACACGGAACTTCTCCCTCTCATACTCCAAAATAACTTGATAGCCACAATTCCTAGAGACCCGTCCAACCCCCATATCCCAAAAGCTATGGTCCCAACACCAAATGCGATTTTCATGGTGGGGTTATTGGACACCCTACAAAAAAATGTTGGGGGCTCACGCATAAGGTCCAAGACCTTATAGACGTAGGTTGGTTCGATTTCCAGGAGCGCGGGCCCAATGTAAACAACAACCCTCTCCCAGCGCATGGAGGAACATCCATCAACGCCATAGGCCACGAGTGTTGGGAGGAGAAACCTGAAGAAGCCCAATAGGGGAGGATGAGTGATAAGCTCGTGTTTAGTCGTCTTATGCGCATCAAATAAATTAAAACTAATTACAATATAGTCAATCCTAGGTCGAATTCTCTCAAGGACACGGTGCGCTCGATTATGACTTAATGTGAAAACTAGAGTAATGCAGAAAACACTCAAGTGTAGAATGCCGACTCGCTCTCGGCAAAGACTAATCCGATCCGACCTCAGCAGAGACGGATCCGACATGGTTTGGCTAAGTGCAGACTTGAACGCAAGAGAGTTGGACTAGACTCAGTTTTGGACGAACGGGACGAAATCGGACTAGACTCGATCTCAGATTGGAAAGCAGGAAATAGGGGGGGTTTGGTTGCGTAGGAAACAAAGACAAGAAATAAGCCAAGGAAGAAAGTAAATGCAATCTAAACTAGGCTACCTCTACTGTTGCTACCGTATTCATGCTAAGTCCCAATAAACAAGTCGGTTCCACTTCTTTCACTCGAGATCATGCATCCGAATCAACCTAAGATTCTTCTTATGACAATCGTCAAACATTCGTCCATTGTCATATCGAGGATTTACACAATCGCTACCTCATCAGTAGGTAGAGATTAAGCTCGGAGTTGATTTTAGGTTCTCTAATCGATTACCTACTGAGATTGTTAAACCGGTTTCGATTGGCCTAGTCTAATAAACAATGTGCAATTGCGACATGGAGAAGTAGATTAAAATACATGGTTCATAACCAAGAAATCAGAATTGGAAACTACTTATATTATTAGAAACAGAGTACAAACACAGGGTGTGAATTTAGTGGGTTCTGCGTTCCACAACGATCACCATGGAAGGACGACAATGGTTCACCGTTGATAGCCAAGACGTTGAGGATCAGGTCCACCAGAGTAGCAAGCCAAGCGGTCCCCTCTAACAACCTTCGGCCTCTCAGTTCTTGATCTGCACCTTCTTGATCGAGAGAGACACCTCTGATAGCACCGTGCACCACCGTGGGGATGGAAATGTGAGTGAGAAGACAAAATGCGAAGAATATGGAAAATTAGGTTTGAATTCAACCACCCTTAAAACGTGCCCAACGTTCCCTATAGATACATGAGTTGGGTATCTTGTGTTGCACACTATCCCTAAATAACGTCCCTAACAGAATTACGATTCCTGGATTGCCTAATCTACCCTTCTAATGATTCTCTTTGCGCTGCAAGTTTCTTCCAGGGGTGACATGGTAGCTGAGCTGGATGAAGTTAGGATGAACGCACCTAGGCTAGGCCTCCTGATTGGGCTGCTCTTCTTGGGTTGTTGGACCACAGAGTCGGTCGGTCTGGGGAGGAGTCGGTTTGGCCAAGACGGCTATCCTGGACCGAGACTCTTGATGGGCTGAGATCAATTTGAAGTTTGACCTGCAAAAAGGAATAAAATCTTTTATTAGTTAAAATCCTTAAATTAGCACAGATTTATACTTTCCCTATTTCTAGGTCTATAATATGAATCTTGGCTAAAATGCGATTCTTAAGCACCAAATAATCTCAAAAACACCCATTTTAAGTCCTTGCGAGGTGTATAAAATATGACTTATCAGTATCTCTTGAAAAATTGTACACTCAACAAATGAATCAGTCATCACTCTTTATTCATAATTTTTGTTATCATCAAAATATATAAGGATTTGGATGCTTTTAACACCCTTAATTCAACACATCACAATCATTATTTAATTAAATTAGTGTATAACACATCAATTGATCACAATACGTCACATGTTTTAACATAACCATTTTTTCTCCTAATCTCCCTCACTCATAAGTGGCTTTGCATGCTGCAAGCATCTTATCTCGCAGAACAATACTACCTTTGTAATAATTCTTCATATTTGCATATGTGTGTCTTACATAGATTCTGTGTTAAAAAACCTTCAACATCTCATGTAGAGTTGGGACTAAACTCTATGCAATTGAAAGTTCATTAATCAAAAGTTAATAATTACAATTGATACATAAAAATTCACAACACGAAGAAACCTTCTATTGGTTTGAAATGAAAACCCATTTTTGATGGTCGCCAATGCCATTCAACAAATTTTGTAGAAACCATTTCCACAGGTCTTTGTTCTCACTTTTAACAATAGCAACCACAAGAGTATAATAGTGGCCATTGGGATCTCTACCTGTTGCCACCATTAATATACCACCAAAGGGTGTCTAAAAAAATAACCATTAAGATTTATAACAGGCTTACATGCAGACACAAATCCTTGTTTTACAACTTAAAATTTGCATAAACCCCTGCCCACTTTCATCTATGGTAACATCAGTTAATAGAATACAGTAAACCGCATATGAAACCTTCTAATTTCATTAGCATAGTCCCACAACCTTGTATATAATTTCCTTACACCATTTCCTTTGCCCAATATGCCTTTTTACCAAATATACTTGCACAATAGTCATTACTAACTTTTTGAATCAGTGCATTAATTGACATGTTCTTATACTTCAAAGGCTTAACCAATTTTCCAGAAACTCACTTCTTGGAGGCCATTTTTCCATTGTCAATCCTACTGCATGTGTGTCTTCATCCTGTATGTCAAATATCCTCAAACCTTACTAACAAATGTAGTTTACTCACACCCTTCCTGACAAACCGCCCTACATCTAACAAAGTCATTCTTCTTGAATTTCAACTCCTAGCCATTAAGTAAAGCATATTCCCTTATAACTCAAATTTGAAGTCTTTTCCCATTTGCGAAGGTTGAAATCTTTCGTAAACATAACATCTCATCATCCTCTAAATCAGTTTGCACCTCAACCTCCAAACCAATTTGCACATCGGAATCCAAACTATCACTATTATAATCAGCTGACATCTCACCATCCTCTTCAAGTTTGTAATTCAAGTCTTTTCCTTCTCCCCTTTCATCCACCTCATCACCAATTTGAGTTACAATCTTAGCTACAATATCATATGCATAATCATCTACGGTATCCTTTCCGATGTCAATTGGCTCTACAATGGGTGAAGTGAGAAGAACACACCACAACCTTCGTCAATCGCTTTAATTGATGAGCTTACAAATTGCGGGAGCAAGAGACCTTCACAGAGCTTTACATCATTATGTTATCACTGGTAAAAAATAATGGTCCACAATAGACCACTTGTTTCAATTCTTAAAAAATAATCATCCACAATAGACCACTTGTTTCAATTCTCTACTGCAGAACTCGTCCTCTTTAGAAAACGTTTTGTATGTTGACAACAAAAAATTGTTAAAGTACAAAGGGAAGAGAGAACTTAGGTTCCATGTAAAAAGTTGTTCCATCCAAAATTGGACAGAAAATATATGGAATACAAAAGTAAAAATTATTCTTATTTATATCACATTTAATTTTTATTTAGGATATTTATATAATATTACATACATATATTTTTCTTTTCTTTTCTATACAACTAAATAAGAGAAAAGAAACAAATATATCTTTTTTTTTTAATTTCTTTTCTACCAACAAATGTAAAAACTCATCTCACTTTTTACTCTTTTTTCTTTTTTATTATTTCACTTTATTTCTAAACCAAAATACCCTAAGGTTACAGAAGGAAAACAGAAAATATGTGGCCTCTCCTTTTTAAAAATTAAAGTTCTTCTTTAATTAAAATTTTCTTCCACAGAAAAGGAAAATGCCTAAGCTATTCAACTTTTCTTGTAGTTAAGCATGACCAATAGATAGTATTTAAAATGAAAACTAATATAATTTCTTCACAAAAGATAACAATGGGATGCTTTTATGGGATTTGGATTCCTTGTAGCTAAGAATCCTCTCAATAATTGCAGTTAATCATTTCAAGTCGTTGGATGAGATTGGAGGGCTAAAATTATTTTGTGGAAAATCAGAATTTGAAATAAGAACTTAGAATTTGAGTCATTCTATCTTCATTCAATAGTATTCTTCACTTAACTATAGGCAATCCAAATTATTTTTCACAAGTTTTAGCTACATAAGTCATTTGTTTGGATTCCTGATATAAAAATAAGCTGAATAACAGGAATAACTTCCAAGAACAGAATGAAACTATTCAGTATTATTTAATACCAGTTAAATGTCTGTAAACCAGAGCAAGAGCAAAAGACTCTTAGGTCTTTCTCTCGCTAGTGTTACAAAATTCGCACACACTCCACTCATGGACCTCTCCACCTATAATCCCCTTGAACCTTTACTCAAATTTTTGCATAACAAATTCCTTAACAACTAACAACCTGCCAACTCAGCTCCGCCTAACAATTCCTTATTCTCCCCCTGATCCCCTTTCTTTCTCCCTCCCTTGGTAGACCCTCCAATATTTGGGTTTCTTATGATTACCATCCAATAAATCTACTTGACATAACTGCTATTTTGGTGAATTTGGGGTATAAAAATGAGTTATAAACATTGAGAGTTGGTAAAATTGGTAAAATTGATTTTGAAGTGAATTGATTTATGTTTGAATATTTTTACCTGGAAAACAAGTTTGATGTAAAACTTAGTATAACCATTCCTAATTCTTCCCTTGATCCCCTTTCTTTTTTCGTCCCTTGGTAGACCCTCTAAATTTTGGGCTTCCTATGATTACTATCCAATAAATCTACTCAACATAACTCTGCTATTTTGATGAATTTTGGGATATCAAAATGAGTTACAGACATTGTTGAACGTTTGTAAAATTGATTTTGAAGTGAACTGATTTATGTTTGAATATTTTTACATGAAAAACAAGTTTGATGTAAACTTAGTATAAATTTTTTAATTTTATGCAAATATTACTTTTTATCACTTAGTCAAATTAAAAATTTAGAGACAAAATCAATTTAATTTAATAACCAAACATTGATATTTTGCTAAAATGACATTGGACACAAGGTAAAATCAATTCCGATACTTTCTGGCCCTAAACCAAACACTCAATTGAGTTCCCAGTTGATTAAGTTCTAGAACATAAATTGTGAGTGCCCTGGTTCATTTTCTCGCAATTCACTGCATCTCTTTCCTATTCTCTTATGCTCTCTCTATTTCCCTTTTACCGGCCACTCAGTCCGAAAAAAAAAAAAAATCTTTAAAGTAATGCTCTCAATCAGATTTGACTGTAGATGTTACTTTTAAAGGTTCAAACGGAAAGGAATATGGAACAAAAATTACCACAACTGGATTGTGAATACAGAGGACAATTCATAAGGTATGGCATAATTTATTTATTTTCCATGTAGTAATTGAAATATGGAGAAGTAATAGAATGAAAAACACTTCATCTGGTGAGAGAAAATGACATCTTTAGAAAAATATCATCTATAGTAATTGGTAAATCCTCATACAACTAAGTTAGATATCAAGAAAGTGCATAGCAGGATAGCAACAACGGCAGCTGCACAATCCAACCTAGATGAACTGGAAGACTTCTTCCCTACAAACTCGCCGGAACTTGGAGCCGGTGTGGATGCCTCTGACTCAGGAGGAGCTGCCCAATTCATAGGTCGATCAGCACTTGGAGTGGGAAAAAAAGAGGCAATACCAGGTGAAGTCACATAAGCTTTAACTGTTGGAGTAGCTGAAATTGTTGGCTCAGTACTTGAGCTGAGAACTAGTGAATTGGCTAACAAGACAAACAGAAAGACAAAGGCAGATAACTTGGAGCTAGTAGCCATGAGTTGCTGAGAACTATAGCTGATCAGAAGGATGCAAATAATGGTGTAGTCAGGGAATGTCGGTGAACTTTACTAGTGTGTATATGTGACAATATATACTTGAATTTGGTGATGCATCACGGGAAAATCAGGGACTGTAGTGTTTCTAATTTCTGTTGTCTTTTTGCACATGCACTTATTAGTATCTTTTTTGGTCTCTTTTTATTTGTTTGTTGTCATCAGTACAGAAGAGATTCCAATTTCCTAAGGGATGCGAAGGAGCTGAACCTGTGTAGGAGACAAAGTACTTGTGCACAACTGTGAGACATGTACTGCTGCAACCAACGATATGTTCTTTCACATGCTGAAGGTTTTAGACTTTTGAATCCAGGGGGCCCATTCATTTCACCCTTTTGCTGCTGCCTTCCCTACCCCATGTGACCTAGCTTGCGTAAGTCCACGAGACATCATGCGGTCAATCAATTGCCAATTTTGAAATATTTCAGTGAGAAAATTAAGTATACTCAAGGTAAAGACATACAAAAACTTCAAGAATTAAATACTCTGCGTAAAAGTTTTACGTTGTCTCCAATAAAAAATCAGTATTATATAAGTCAATTGATTTAGCGTAAATAACAGTATACAATTTGAGGACATAGCAGAAAAGTTTTACACTGCATATGCATGTATTATTTATTCAAAACTTCAAAGCCAGTTCTATAATTTATTTCCTTTCCAAATAAAATGTGTCTAAAAGTTTTCATATATCTTGGAATTATATATTGTACTTAGTTTTCAAAATAGTTAAAATTATACCTATGCATCATAGTTCAACTTTTCTTTTTTGTCAAAATCGAATATGATATCAAGAGATTTATGACACTCATATAACATATAACATAATCAATTAATCAATTAAACTAGACCACACTAGTATTTTAGTTCAATCTTGTGTGTAAAGTTTGTGAATAAGGGGAAAAAAGGACAATGGGAGAAGCATAGTTTACCTCTCTTTAAATGAATACTTGATTCAACCTTAGATTAATTGAAGTTTAAAGTAACTTTAAGATAATAAAGGTATCATACCTAAAAAAAGTGAAACAAATTAAAGATTCCACGTACCAAATCCAAAGGATTAAATTCACTGAAACCAAAATGTAATATAAAGGGGTACTGGCCACGGTTGAAGTTGCTGCACTTGTCAGATCTCATCTCGAGTACTTGGATGAAAAAAAAATATCGTTACCTACCATGTGAGATTCACATGAATATTCTGTTGTAGCACGGTCCCTACGGCATGCTACAGTAATGGTGACAAATAAAAGATAAGATCAGAGTACGGAATAAACTGAGGTCTACCAGATGAACCCACTCAGACTAACAAGAATCCCTCGCCTATTGACTGTGGTCCATTCCAATTCGTACTGAATAAGAAAAATCCCAAGTATTAATTTTAGAAGAAATTTTAACCGTCGTATCACTAAGATTAGGAATAAAATACTATATCTTCAAAGCTATTGAATTCCGAAACAATTGTATCCCTTTAAGTACATGGAAATATATGGCACGTAGATGTATAGCAACAACTCCAGTAATGCTACAAACCAAAAAGAATTAATACAACAATCCAACTCCTGCATCATTCCTCTTTTGGAATAGACCAGTGCAGAAATAAATAAAGGTTACAATAAAAGGCCTCAATTCTTGTGAATCGGTAGATATCAACAACCAAGCTAAATTTGTATCCAAACCAATGCCAAAAATTCAGATCACTAAGCACAGCTTCTCTAACTAGAGAAGCCTAAGGTGTGCCGTATCATTCAGCCTTTTTATCTGCCAACCAGTTCTCAGAGAATGATGCAACACAGTCACTGAAGAGTCTTCTATGCAAAACTTATGTGACATCAGAGGGCTACATCCAAGAAGGCCAGTCAGGAGACACTTTATTGGCACAGAATGAGTAAATAGTCCTATACATGACACGGTTGGTGAAAAGCCGCTGAAACCAGAATTATGCAGAGAACTTTGGTGGTTTCCGTTGCCAGAAGAAATTTCGTCTTCAATTTCATCCCCAGTGGTTGTCACAAATTGTAGCCTGCTTTTACCAGACTTTTTCCTCGAGAATGCAGGTCGGTGCTTGTTGAGCAAATCCCATTGGTTTGGAGGGAGTGAAGGTCCATCTTGGTCATGAATTGAGTTTGTGAGAAGGGCATGGGAGCTGTGCTGTGCAAATGCCTGGTTGTCATTTTGATGTGATGATAAATCTAATCTCAATTTTTCATGTAATGCCAGGACAGTTCCATTTAAGAAGTGAATCATCCGGAATTCTACTTGTCTAAGTGATTCACCAGAAGGGGCAGTAAAATCTGGCTGGAACCTGTCAATTAAGCCTTGAATTTCGGGGGTATATATTTCTGATCGAAGGCAGCCTTCCCAATTCCCTTGACTAATCTCTGCAAGAGCATCTGAGGATTGAATTTGTTCCTCTGAAAAATTGACTTCCTGTCCATTGGAACTTTAGCAAGTAAGATTTCGAGAACAAGAGTCTGGAATGTAGTTAGTCCTTTTCTTATTGGCAGTGATGCAACCATCAGAAGTGAGATTGCTCAAGACACACGAAGTTCAATGTAAAATAATCATGCTCCAACTACAGATTCAGGTAAACTAGTTTCTGATGCTTTTGTTCATGGTTTCCAACCATTGAATACCCTCAACTACATTTTTCTGAACAAGATTATTTAGTGTCTAGCATCAAAATCATATTTAACTTTGGAGATTTTACAGATTCCACCTTTTCCATCCTTCTTTGATCAAATCAATGGAGAATTAACTTCAATAACTTTTATTCATACAAATCAGCATCCAATATAAGCCAATAGTAATAGTCAGTTGCAGCATCTTAAGCTTTATTCCCATTCTCCTCCCCAATTTCATGGATATGTTATTAAATCTCAAATTATCTTGTATCAATCTTTAGAACAACAGCACCAATGCTTCTATAGCAAATTGCAAGTGAAAATATTAAACATGGAAGTAGAAACACATTTTGGTCATTTGATGTTTATACACATCACATTAGTCTTCTATTTATCATCAACACCCTCAATGATAATTAATGCCATTAATTTTATTCTGAGAACCAATTTGATGGCAAGGAAGTGACATTACAGGAACAATTTAATGTCACATGTATCTTTGGAAGAATAATTTGATGTATGTAAGAATAGAAGACCAATATCAATATGATGTCACATATCTTTGGAGGATCAAAACAGATATTTACTTGTTTAAAATTGAACTTGTGGGATACAGGGTGTGTGGAATCTTTAAGAAAACTTTATATCTTGGTATGAGGAGGCTGATTTTTTTTATTAATATTAGAGGCGAAAACCAACAAATCTGTGGTCAGAGGATACAACCACTTATCCCATAATCTTAAAAGTAGCAGAGTTACACAGAACATACTAGCCTTAACAACAATCCCAAAAACACATGGTATACTGACATATTAGATATGTCAATTCAGCATGAGAAAGATGTCCTACGAAAGTAAAACATGTTATCATATTAAAACAACAAGCAAACACACTCAATGTTGCTATCCACATTTACGATCAGTCAAGGAATCAGATCAACTATTTCTAATTTCAACTACACTAATTTAAAATCCAATACTGTGTCCTCATCTTCAACTTCCACCATTTAAATCAGACATTCAGAGATCTCATTACCAGGCACAACCTAATTCAACTTTCACAATCAAAGCACAGATTTCAATTCTACAATTCAAGGCATCTATCCAACAGACAATCAAGAAAACCCAGACACAACATAACACAACTCACACATTATGGGACACAACACAATACAATGTACATTCAAACAACAACAACAAAACCTTATCAGACATGAATCGCCATTCGTTGCACCATGCCAGTTAGCTCATTTACAATACAATGTACATAATTAGTACAAAATTAACATAAAACACAAATCTTGTATCAAAAGAAACAATCAAGGCTTTAAAAGCAAACATGAATAGTTATTGTAGACATAATAAAATGTCATAGACTCATATCAAAGCTAATAGCTTGTCTAGTAATTGTGATATTCTCATTCACCTTTCTATAGAAGCTTTAAAAAACATAAAATGCAGCTAGAAGCATTCCAAATAAATGGCAAGAACAAGAACACATGGGGAACACACATACATAAACACTACTATTTGGAAATGTAAGTGATTTTTACACACAACTGAACACATTCAAATTGAGAAATGTACCTTACAGACTGACACTGCCGTCGATCGCGCCCGACCCAACGGCGACGAATACACGGCGCTGAACCGAACCCCCTGAGACTTGAGAAACACGGCCAGGGCCCTGGCCTGCCGCTTCCCGTTCGCCGTCAGCGCCGCGGCGGGGCATCGGCCGCCGACCAAATCTGGCGCCAAATTCAGCTCGCACTCGCCGTGGCTGATCAGAAAGACCTCCGTCACCTCGTCGTCCGCGACGATCCCGTTGGCGGAGAAGCTCCGCGAGAGCGCGGGCGGCGATGGCAGCGGCGGCGGCGGCCCGAGGACGTTGTAAGGGTCCCAGACCTTGATGGAGGGGCCGAGGCGCGGCGTCCCGAGCGACGAAAGCTGCGGCGAGAGCGGCGACGCGGACGCGTGGCACGGCAGCATCTCCGGCTCCTGTTCCAGAACCTTCTTCACCATGTGGTTCCCCAATTGGGCCCGGCCCATGGACCCGTTGAGGTTCCTCTCGTCTTCTTCTTCTTCTTCCTCCTCCTCTTGCTCCTCTTCCTCTTCGCTGTCTTCCATCACTTGCACTGACTGGCTCGTGCCCATTTTGGGTGGGGTCGCAAAACGACGTCGGATCGTGTGAGATGCAGGGTTTTATCGCTCGGATTTGAAACTCATCGCGTAGATGGGTTTGGGTTTGGGTTTCGGTAGTGAGGGAAAAATCAGTGCTGGGTTGGGGGGTTAAGTAGATCTCGGTGAGGCTTTTTCGATCTTCATTGGGTGTGGGTTTTCATCGTGTCCGGGCTTGACCCTTCCTTCCCCTCAGCTAAAAATTAAAATCTACCGCATCGATGAATCTGTGTTTGTATATATATATATATGGTGTGAACATGTGAAGACGAAGCCGAAGAGAGCCACGGACTACGCATTAAATTTTGTCTTACCTTGTTAATTTTTTGTTTTTTTTCTTTTTAAAAAATTTGACCTAAATTATTAATTTGGTTTTTATTTTTTTAATTTAGTTTTTTTATTAAAAAAATATTATAATTTTTCATTCAATTTTTTAAATCATTTTAATATTATCTTTTTCATTCGAAGATTAGGTTGCTAAAGTATGATTATGAGTTATAAATAGTGGTTTAATAATTTAATAAAAATAATATTTATTTTTAAAATAATAAAATAATAATTTAATAATTATGACAGTTTTTTTATTGTTATTATAATTTATTTATTTTTGAATTATAATAGACAATAAATAATAATAATAATTATTATTATATCGACCAATCATCCTATCCTTGATCCAACACGCGAACCTCCTAGTCCAGCGAGGCCTAGTTGGAAAGAGGCCAACCCAAGATGGCAACCCACTTCTGAAGGCCTGTCACCCGAAGAGGAGTCTTGGGAGGCAGTTCTCAGTTGGTTACAAGGTAGTTAGGAAGTTACTTTCCTGTCAAGTCACCCTTGAGCTTGTCCCTTTTCGCATAAATACTAAGTCATACCTATGCATATAGGCTGGATTCTAAAAAAACACTACAACACTATACTACTTGTACTCTCAGACGAGAACAGTCATGTCCATCGTGGGGCCTCAGTGAAACTTTTCCTGACACCTCAAGATTACGAGACCAACTTTGGAGCTCACCAGCTAGAAGGAAGGAAGACAATGACGATGCCTGTAATACGTAACCAAGCGCCAGTTCTGTCAACGATGGTAAGGAGGACACTTTGCAGTAGTTGCTACAGGTGGTGGCATCCCTGCAAGCACGTAGCGAGGAGCAATTAAAGTTAAGCGCAAAAGCGGAGGAGAGGCATAGGTTGGTAGAGAAAAGGCATTTGGAGGCATTGAGGATGGCTGAAGAGTAAGAGGAGGAGCTTTGTTGTCAATTAGCGACGGTGAAGGCTACTGTGGAGAAGCCAGCCGAAACCGCAAACTCACTGGCGGTAGGCCCCCAAGCCTTTTGGACCTAACCGTTTAGCAAGGAGATCGACCAGACGCCTATTCCCCAAAACTTCTGGGAGGAAATGATCGAGTCATTTGATAGGACACAGGACCCCCACACTTACCTTCAAGCTTTTCAAACTTAGATGTATATTAGTGGAGGAGATGACCGACTCAGTTGCAAACTATTTCTTGGAACCCTGCGGGGAGTGGCCATGCATTGGTTGGTCACCCTCTCGCCTCGGTCTATAAGGATGTTCAGTGATCTGACAACCACTTTTGCTTCCCAATTTGCAGCAAACAAGACGAAGCGTTTGGAAGTAGCAGATCTCTTCGACATCAAGCAGACAAGGGCGAAACCCTCAAAAGTTACCTGACCCAGTTTAACAACGCCATGGTCAGAGTAAACAACCCTGATAAAATTTTTTTCTTGAAGGCCTTCCAAAAAGGATTGAGAGCCAGTCAGTTCAGTGATTCTCTCGCGCTAAGAAAGCCCTATAGTATGGAAGAGATTAGAGCCAGAGCAGAAAAGCATATTGAGGTGGAGGAAGATCAAGCTGAGAGGCAGCCGAGAGCAGGTGGTCACATCCAACCACCTTTGAAAGGAGAAAATAAATACCCAACCAAATCAAAGGACTATCCCTTAACCTTAACCTCATTACACGAAAAGAGAACCCAAATATTATGTGAAATCTACCACTCCAATTTATTGAAATACCCAAAGGACACGAAGGGCCAACAATTGGGAGCCAATGCACAAGAATGGTGTGAATTTCACAGAGCTTACGACCACTCCACTGAGGATTGTTGTACCCTGCAAGAGCAAATAAAAAGGCTGGTACAGGAGATGCATCAAAACCAATACGTCTGGAAAGGGAACTTGAAGGCTCCAACCAGCCCACGGGCACCCAGGAGAACAGCGAAGGGTGAAGCACCCAGGGAGACTCGGGAGGGATCGAGAAGGGAAGAGAAGCGAAGAAAGAGGAGCAGGTCACCTCAAAGAAGGGACACTCGACATAGGGGCGTCATTACAACCATTTATAGGGGAGGAAGTGGCGTAGGAGCAGATAGAGTAAGAAAGAGAAAGGCTAGCGATGTTCTGGTAGTACGAGAGAAAGTCAACACGACACCGACCTTGATGATCGCTTTTAGTGAAAGGGACATGCGGAGTGAGCCGCCCAGACATGACGAGCCTATGGTGATCTCAATAGTGGTGGCTAAGTACAAGGTAGAGAGGGTCCTCATTGACCAGGGAAGTTCGGCCAATATCCTATACTAGTCGACGTACAGGAAACTGGGGTTGAAACTGGCCGACATGGAGCCTTGCTCAGGAAAATTGTATGGGTTCGCAAGAGACCAGGTAGAGATAAAATGGGTTATAAAGCTAGAAACCACATTTGCGCAACTATGCGCGAACCATCCTAGTGTTGTACACAATCGTCGATGTGGAAACATCGTACAACGTAATTATGGGACGGTCGACATTGAACAAGTTTGGGGTAGTAGTCTCCACTTACCACCTATGTATGAAGTACCCAATGGGGAAGGAGGTAGGAAGGGTGTGGGCTGATCACCAAGTTACCAAACGTTGTTACGAGGATAGCTTGAGAATAGGTTCTTGACCTTCTCAAGCCAATGACATGAATGTCCTAGACCTGGACCTAAACCCCAATGACGTGAGTGACACATATGCATCGACTACACAGACTTGAACAAGGCCTGCCCAAAGGACCCATATCCCTTACCCAACATAGACCGGTTGGTTGATGGGGCTTCGGGTTTTGCCCTCCTGAGTTTCATGGATGCGTATTCAGGGTACAACCAGATCAAAATGCACTCCCAGGATGAGGCCAAGACTGCCTTCACAACGATGCAGGGGCTTACTACTATAAGGTGATGCCCTTTGAACTTAAAATGTATACTAGTGCTTGATGGACAAGATCTTTGAGGGTCTGATAGAAGGTGATGTGGAGGTTTATGTGGATGATATGGTGGTAAAGTCCGCAATAGCAGTTGACCATTGTAAGGCCTTGGGAAGAGATTTCCAAGTGCTGAGGAGACATCAACTCAAGCTGAATCCTGACAAATGCTCTTTTGGGGTCTAGGTTGGAAAGTTTTTAGGGTTTATGTTGACCAAGAGAGGAATTGAAGCCAACCCAAAAAAGTGTCAAGCCATCATCAATATGAGAAGTCCGCGGACGGTCAAGGAGGTGCAATAATTAACTGGGAGGATCACAACACTCTCGCGATTCCTATCCCGATCAACGGAGACAATCGTCCCCATATTCAAGACCCTAAAAAAGGAGACTTGTTTATCTGGATGACGGAGAGTGAGGAAGCATTTCTAAGGCTAAAGGCAGTGCTAGCCACCCTCCCAATATTGATGAAATTGATGTCCGAGATCCCTTTGTTAGTATATATCTCGGTGGTAGAGGAGGTATTGAGCGTAGCGATAGTGCAAGAGAGGGAAGGAAAACAACACCCTGTATACTTCATAAGTAAGGTCCTCCAAGACGTGGAGCGGAGGTACTAGAAGATAGAGAAGGCGACCCTCACCCTAGTCATAGCATCTCGACGATTGCGCCCTTATTTCCAAGGGCATTCAGTGATTGTACGGACAGACCTGCCAATCAAGCAGGTACCTAGGGAGCTGGACCTGGCCAGACGGATGATGACTTGGAGTGTCCAGCTCTCTAAATTTGACATATCCTATGAGAGCAGAGGCCACATAAAAGCCCAAGCATTGACCAACTTTGTTACCGAAATGATGGCCGAAAGCTTGGAGGCAGAAGCAAATAACGGATGGTTCCTGTCAGTAGACGGGGCATCCAACCAGGCAGGGAGTGGAACTGGGGTGATATTAGAAGGGTTGAATGGAGTGTTGATCCAACAATCACCCCATTTCGAATTCAAAGCCAACAATAACCAGGCCGAGTATGAGGCATTACTAGCCGGGATGAGACTCACCAAGGAGTTAGAGGCAAAAACCCTGACTGCCAAAAGTGACTCGAAGTTGATAACAGGGCAGGTAAATGGGGAATACTAGGCCAAGGACCCCTAATTGATGAAGTACCTTGATAGGGCAACCAGGATGGTGGCCACCTTTGAGAAATTCACACTCCACCACGAGCACAGAGAGAAAAACGAAAGAGATGATTTGTTATCAAAGCTTGCCACCTCCCAAAAAAGAGGAGTGTAGAGGTCGGTCATCCATGTGAGCATCAGTCGACCGACTGTTGAAGAGCCGGATGTTGGTTGTGTGGAGGAACAGAGGACGTGGATGAGCCCCCTGATAGCATACCTGAGGGACAACAAATTGTCAGAAGATCTGATCAAGGCTAAAAAGATTATTAAAGACGCGACCAGGTACATAATCATCGGAGGAGAATTGTATAGGAGGGGTTTCTCCTTCCCACTATTGAGGTGCGTCGAAGGAGAAGAGGCACGTTATATGATCAAGGAGGCTCATGAGGGAGTATACGACTCCCCACATAGAGGCCGAGCGTTGGCCAGCAAGATCGCTAGGGTTGGATACTACTGGTCGACACTGAAGGGTGATTGCAAGGAGTATTTGAAGAAATGCGACAAATGCCAAAGATTTGCGGAGGTACGCAACGCACCACCGGAGTAGCTACACTCCATCACCTCCCCATGGTCGTTTCACAAATGGGGGGTGGACATTCTGGGGCTTTTCCACCAGCTTCGGGATAGGTGAAGTATCTGATTGTAGCCGTAGATTACTTCACCAAGTGGATAGAGGTCGAACCTGTCGCTACGATATCAGTAGAAAGGATCAAACGTTTCTACTGAAAAAAGGATAATATCAGACAACGGGACACAGTTTGTATCCCAGTCGACTGCGAGTTTTTGCGCCTAATTAAAGACCAAGCAGCGATTCACATTAGTCGAGCACCCTTAAATGAATGGGCAGGCCAAGGCTGCAAATAAGATCATCTTGAGAGGGCTCCGCAGACGACTTGGAAAAGCATAAGTAGGTAGGCTGAGGAGTTCCCTCAAGTTCTCTAGTCCTACCACACGACCCCTCACTCCTCTACCAACGAAACCCCTTTCCACTTGACCTACGGTATAAAAGCAGTCATCTCGGTCGAGATTGGGGAGCCATCACCACAGATCGCCTTGTTCCAACCGACTGATAATGAAGATGAGATAAGATTGAACTTGGACCTACTACAGGAAGCACGTGAAGTAGCACAGGTAAAAGAATACGCCACTAAAGCCCGAGCTGCCAGACGCCAAGGGTGAAAGCTGGCTCCCAAGCATTTCCTACCCCTCAACCTAGTCCTGAGAAAGGTAACAAGGATGGCCGACTACAACAAGCTCACCCCAATCTAGGAAGGTTCCTTTAGAATAATTGAGGAAGTTGGCAAGGGAGCATACTGACTAGAACACCTCGATGGTAAGAAAATACCTTGGATAAGGAATGTGCTAAGCCTCCGGTTGCATCATAGTTAAAGACCGAATGCGCTAAGCCACCAATTGTATCATAGTTAAAGACCAATTACGCCTCAATTGTATCAAAATCTGATTCTTCTTTACTAATCCAATACAATGAGAATGCTTTTTACAGTGAAACAACAAAGACCAAAATACCTGCGAGGATGACCGAAGAGGTCCCCTCCAGGCACGAAGACCAAAAAGACCTACGAGGATAGCCAAAGAGGTTCCTTCTAAGCACGAAGACCAAAAGACTGCCGAGGACGGTTGAAGAGGTCTCCTCCAGGCATAAAAACCAAAAGACCTGTGAGGACGGCTCCCCTCCAGGCAGGAAGACCAAAAGACCTGCGACGATGGTTGAAGAGGTCCCCTCCAAGCACGAAGATCAAAGACCTATGAGGACGGTCGAAGAGGTCCCCTCCAAGCACGAAGACCAAAGACCTACAAGGACGCCCAAAGAGGTCCCCTTTAGGCACGAAGACAAAAGACCTGCGAGGATGACCGAAGAGGTCCCCTCCAGGCATGAAGACAAAATACCTGTGAGGACGGCCGAAGAGGTCCCCTCCAGGCCAGTCAAAAGGTCCCTTCCAGGTGAGAAAGGAAAAATACCTACGATGTCGGCCAAAAGGTCCCTTCTAGGCGAGAAAGGAAAAGACCTGTGAAGTCGGCCAAAAGGTCCATTCCAGGCATGAGAATAAAAGACCCGAGAGATTGGTAATTAGACCTCCCAGGTGATATCGAAGCGTCACCAAAACACCTTAGAGAGAATTGAGAGCCAACTTTCAGAGGACACTAGGTTCGAACAAGACACGATCCCACAAAGAGGGAGCCGAGCACCAACTTTCAGAAGACACCAAGTCCAAACAAGACTCGGTCACACACAAAAAAAGTGGCATAGCTAGGCCGAAAGCCAAAGTGGTAAAAATATTCAAAAATTCGAAGAATCGTGGGGACTCGGTAAAGACTCGAGGTCATCAGAAAGACGACTTAACTAGGCCGAAAGCCAAAGGTCGCAAAAATATTTGAAGAAATGCAAGAACTCGGTCGAACATTCAAAGGGCTGTAGAAGAAACCAAGGCAAAAGTGCTAGCCCCAAGGCACTATACAATACGAAACAAATAGAGAAGTAAACTACACAGAACAAAATTTGCAATAACCAAAATGCACCAACACAACAGTCAACTTCAAGAAAGGGCAACACATATCTGTTCAATAATCCAAAAAGAAGATGAAACTTAGTAGATAAAGGTAAAAAGAGAAAAATGCTAAAAATCAAATACAAGAAATCAGTTGTCAAACGCAGGAGACTCCACTTCAACATCGACAAGCTTCCCGTTAGTCACCTCTTTAAAGGGACCGGTTGCGGAAAGGTCTATGTCTGGGTAGAGAAAAGCCACTTGCTCCAAGGCGTGGGCAAACCCTCCCTCGAATTGCTTGGCGATGGCAAAGCCGCGCTCGTCCAGAAGAACATCTTTCTCCTTCAATAAATAATCTTTTCCTACAACTTTGGCCTTCAGCCGAGATACCTCTTCCTCAATAGATAACTTAGCCGATGCTAGAGCCTCCTTCTCTCTTTACAAAGCCTCTGATTGAGCGCAGAATTAATCCCGGGAACTCTCCAACTCTTGCTGCACCAACCATAACTCTTTGATCTCCTTCACGACTCAATCGAGGTCGCCTTAAAGGTTAGCAGTGGAGTCCCGGTAGTTGTTTATCTTCGCCTGCACATTTGCATATTCAGCACTCAACTTCAATAGGACATCATGAGCTTTCTTATTCTTCACAAATAATGCCACTTCGCAAGCTGCTAAATCCCCAAACTCCCGTTCTATAGCCCTGATGAAGATAAGAGCATAGCTGTTATACCTGTGAAGCACTTCTAGAGATTGCGGCAGCCCCAACTCCTTATTCTTGAACTAATCACTTAGGCAGATCAACTGCTTGTCCACCATCGTGCCGACTGGGTAGCGCGGATTAAAAACGGAGGGATTTGGAGGCTAACTCATCATCACCCCCACCTAAGCGTTGTCCACCTCCCCCCGACCGATGACCGCAAGTTCAGACCTAGAAAGCAAGTTTCCCGCACTATCGGCTATGTTTTCAAAGGGCGCTACTCGCTCTAAAGTGCCCTCTCCCTAGTGACATGCATAGTGGTAGAGCCACCAACCTTCTCCGGCACAGCCTCTAGAGACTCTTCAGCCAAGTCCAACACCACTATAGGGGTGGTCTCCTCAGTCGATCTAGCGGCGGACAATGGGGATGCCTTAACCACAGCAGCTGCTGCTGCCAGAGTAACGAAGTAGGAGGAATGCGCCTTTAGAGAAGCGATATCCTTGATAGAATAGTCTGCACAGAAAAGTAGAGATAGTTAAAAAAAATTTCAGAGCGGAAATCACTTTTGTTACAAATAAGTTTGGAGCAAGTGAGGGTAGGCAGCTGCTTAAGCTCCTCGATGAACTCCTATTCCTAACTCTCCAGTTGGTCCTGACTGACCATGGCAGAAACGACCGGTTGGTCACTCTAATACAAAAGGAAAACAGGTTCCCCAAATTCACCCAAGAGCATATTCGCCCTGATTCAGCCAACCGCCACTAGGAAGAAGTGATATTTGAATTGCTTGTAGCTCTCTCGGAACAGCTTCATCAACTTCCAACGAGGTCGGCTAATTAGGGAAGTCCACCCAACCTTGTCCTTCCGGCGTAGAGAAAAATACCAGAAGAAGACGTTGAGATAGGGTTCCCTCCCCATGTCCTCACACAAGAGTTCAAAGGCCCGAACAAAAGCCCAACTATTTGGGTGTAACTAGGTTAGAGCCACATTTAACGCTTGCAAGATTGCCCGCTCGAAGATAGAGAATGGGAGCTTGATGCCCAATTTTGAGAACATGGTCACGTAGAAGTAAAAATAGGGCTCTCCCCTCTCACTGATCCACGTGCACACGACCTCATTCAACTGATAGGGAAGTACTCTCACCTCCTACAGACCATGTGAGCAAATGGCATCGACCATCCCTACCAAGGATTCTAGCCGTGTGTAAACAGAGTGGACCTCCATTACCCTAGGGTCTATCCACGAGGGCGGTCCCCCACCCTCCGAGTTGCTCTTTGGAGCCTCTCGAAATAAAATGGTGAAAGGGAACTCTACCTCTGTCGCCGAAGAAGTAGATTGCTGAGTTTCATCATTCCTCCACGCAATGGAGCCGCTAGGATTGGAGGAATCTGATGACCCACCAGAATGGCTCCTTGCGAACAAAACACAAGGGTTAAACAAGAGACATAAGGAAAAGTAGAAAAAAAACCCCCACGCGAGACGCGGAAAAGGGAAGAGGAAAAGAAAAAATAACAGAAAAGCAATACGTAGGTAAAAAATTTGAAAAGTCCAAAGCAAAAGGAAAGAAGGAGGTACCTCCTTATTTCGCCATGGAAGATATAAAAAGATGTTGAAGGAAAAGCTTTGAAGCAACACAGACACGTGCGAGGTAGTGGAGAACAACAAAGACCCGAAAGTAAGTAAAGGAAGATGAGGGATCTCTTTGAAGAGCAAAGACGAGGGTTGGAAAGAAAGAAGGGTTTTTGCAAAAAGGAAATAAGTGTCGAGGAGAAGCTAAATTTTTAAACGCACATAGGAAGTTAATGAAACGACACCATAAAAGCGCAATTAATGTGGAAACATAAAAATGTACTCGTAATGCAATGATTAAGCCACTAATGATCAGTTGCGACAACCTAGGCATCACATTTATGAGGAGAGAAGGGATGGCGACACCACTGACCAACCCAACCAAGACATAAGGACGACTGATCCCAAGAATAAAACAAACTCTCAATCTACGACCAAAAGCTTGGGAGGTTGTGTGCCAACCAGCCATCCTAGCCTTGATCCAACGTGCAAACCTCCTGGTCCAGCGAGGCCCAGTTGGAAAGAGGCCAGCCCAAGATGGCAACCCACTTTTGAAGGCCCATCACCCGAAAAGGAGTCCTAGAAGACATTTATTAGTTAGTTATGAGGCAGTTAGGAGATTACTTTCCTGTCAAGCCACCCTTGAGCCTGCCCCTTCTCGCATAAATACTAAGTCATGCCCATGCGTATAGGCTAGATTCTAAAGAAACACTACAACACTACACTACATATACTCTTAGATGAGAACAATAATAATATATTATTATTATTATAATATAAAGCATTTAGTCTTCCAATAAAAATGTAAGAACCCTAGATTTTGCTTGGAGCCTAAGCAATTCACCCCGAAATATATTTTAACACTTGATCATCTGAGCAAACTCAATAGGGAATATTTCATCTTATTATGATTATTATAATATCATTCCATAAACATCTAAGATAATTTTGAGAAAAATTTAGGGCTAAAGTAAATTTTTTGAGAAAAATCGTTTTATTTTAAATGAGATAATTATATATTGGATTTTTTTCCAACATATGGGATCTTTTTGCTTTATAAAAAGCTTACAACAATTTTTTTTATTGGTAGCCCTAAAACTTGAGTTTTAGTTCTTTTACTTTTAAGCTTGTCTTGAGCTTCCATATCACAAGTAACTTGAATCTTGGCCTCAAACCGCAATTGGACATACTTAGTCATCTCTCCACCTTTACCAATAATCACATCAACCCTACCATTAGGGATTTCTTGTCGAAGTAAAGATGTAAAAGTGTTCATCGCTTATATGTTTTGGTAATAACAATAAATATTGATAAGTATGATGACTAATACTTGTGCTTGCAAAGTTTGATGAAGCATGAAAGTCATACAAAACTTATGTAAGTACTGCTTATGTTTTGTTGCACCTTTTCTCTCTCCTTAGAAGACAAATTGTAACTACTTGCTACCATTATAATGAAAACTAAATCATGTCTCCCAAAACATAAAAGTTCAATTAATTTGTAAAACTCTTATTAATTTATAAAAGAAAACACATGGAAAATTTTCATAATCATCATAGCTATAATCATACATGCATACTCAAATTTACTAAAATTATATTTCAATAAACCCAAGTATCTTCTGTAATAGTTGGTGCCTTATGACATTTACAGTCCAAAAAAAAAAAGATAAAAAAGTACAGTACACATGTCTCTCAAAAGTCATACATAAACACCATCAAGGAAGGGGACACAAGACTCATACACTCTAGGTTGGTCATACGCTAAGTACTGAGAAGAAGGAGGATGAGATGGTGGCTTCAATCAAATAACTTCAAAATTTACTCTACAACAACAAAAATGAGGTCTAGGACGAAGTAGGTCACAACGACGAATTTTAGTTAGTTACTCTTGGGTGAGAATGTGTAGGACACCTCCACATCAATTTTATTGGCAAATAAAAGTCCAACATGACATAGAACGTAATTGAAATCAGGATGACGTAGTGTGAAATTGATGGTGATTTCACCATAGTAGGTGACACTCTCTAAGTTTGGATTAATTATTGAAACCCCTCCTAGGCCCACCATGATTTCCATGAAACATAGGGAAAAAGTGTCCAAATATATTCTATTAAAAGATGTGCGGATTAGAACCAGGTTCCTTGACATCTATTCCCAACAAACATCATTCAAGGTCATCGCAATCACACATACATAATAAAAAAGTATAAGGGTAAGCTCGTGATATAAAACATATATAAATAAAACATAAGAAGTATAATAAACATTCAAGTTCTCATAAAATACAAACATTTAGATAAAGCATCAATTCAGATCCCTCAAAAGAATCAAAAAATATATATATATATATAATATGAATAAATATGCAAAATTACGTGTCATTCTTGTATTTTTATCCTATTGTCACTTTCCTAACTAAAGTCAGTAGCCATAGGATTTAAAAGAAAAATGTCATTAGTAAAATTGTGAAAATAGTTTAAAAGGAATATTAAAATATTATTACATATTTTTGATAGGGTCTTTTTTATTGGGTTACAAAGGGTT
Organism: Mucuna pruriens; assembly: GCA_025330945.1. Classification (NCBI taxonomy): domain Eukaryota; kingdom Viridiplantae; phylum Streptophyta; class Magnoliopsida; order Fabales; family Fabaceae; genus Mucuna; species Mucuna pruriens. The sequence continues at coordinate 689,994 of JAENHJ010000545.1, forward strand.
TTAGAATAGATGGTTAGATTGGAGCAAACCATATGTGATTTCTTGGAATTATAGAAGTTGAGAAACTTGCAATTGTTATAAAAATTACAAGTGACTTGAAAGAATTATAGAAAGAAATTGGCGTGGAATTCTATAGCCTAGAAATGAAATTTAGTAGATTATAAATTAATATTTGCTTTTTGTGATGACCATTATTTATTTAATAGTCAAAATAGTATTTACTAGAATATTAAGAGTGGGTATCTTGCAACAAAATGGTAAGGCGGTTTATGTTAACATTTTATCAAAATGAAAAATTACATATTATTATCACTTGTATAGGCTCTCTTATTTTCAAACATGTAACACCTTATTCACAAATTCTATTAACATAGTCTGGCATAAATTTTGCTTTCCTACTGTTTATAATTAACCATAATTACATATTATTTATTATTTTTCTACAGTTCAGAATCACAAAAACCATCAGTTGCTAAAAAAGCAAGGATTGGTGAGACAATTTGTGCAGCTAGAATAATATATGGGATTTTGGTCGACGCATGTGAAACTGGGCACTTAGTGGTTTTTTCATTTCTTCCTTCCCTAGCAATCAATAAGTGGTTAATACTGTGAAGGTGTATTTGAGTTCAATGGTATCAACGCAGATAAAGAAATCATTGAAACTGATTTATCTGTTTGAAATAATAATTAGAAAATAAAAGATTGTAAAAAGAGGAATTATGGATAATTACTCTACATTAAGGAGTTATTTTGGGTTAGGAGGCATTATTGTTTTTTTATGGTTACTTAGTGTGTTAATAATGTTATGAGTTACTCTATTTATACTCTATTATAAATAGGATATCAACCTATGTAACTGATATACACTAGAAATAAAATATTTTTCTCCTCTAGTTTATCCAACAAAGTGGTATCAGAGCTTAGGCTTTGGTGAGTTGAGTTGAGAGATTCAGTTAAGAGAGTTGAGAGATGACGAGTGATAACTTAAGCTTGTTTCAATTCCCTCGTCTTACCAATGGAAATTATAACAATTGGTGTCGTCGCATGAAAGCCTTGCTAGGTTCCCAAGATGCTCGGGAAGTTGTGGAGAAAGGTTATACTCTCCTTGAAGATGAGACTATATTGTCACAACATGAGAAGGAGATTTTAGTAAAGATGAAAAGGAAGGATCAACAAGCACTTACTTTCATCTATCAAAGTTTAGATGAAGCTATGTTTGAGATGGTGTCGAATGGATCCACTTCTAAAGAAGCTTGGGAGATTTTGAAAACCTCTCTTGAAGGTGTTGACAAGGTGAAAAAGGTGCGCATACAAACTCTACGAGGAGAGTTTGAATTCTTGCATATGAAGGAGTCTGAATCAATTTCCGATTTTGGCAACAGGGATGACAGTAGTGAACCAAATGAAGCATTATGGAGAGAATATGGAAAATATTCGTGTGGTAGAAAAAATTCTTCATTCTTTAACCATAAAATTTGATTTTGTGGTTTGTACAATTGAAGAGTCAAAGGATTTAGAATCGATGACAGTGGACCAATTGATGAGTTCACTTCAAGCATATGTAGAAAGGTTCAAGAGAAGACATGAGGAGCCTTTGGAGAAAGTCCTAAATGCCAAAGCTTCTTTGGAAGAAAATGGAGGAGAAAAATATCACAGAAGACGTGAACGTGAACATAGCCAAGGAAGAGGAGGACGAGGTTGAAAAGGAGATCATGACAACTTTGATAATACTGAAAGCAGTGATCAACCCACCAAAGGTCGTGGAAGAGAAAGAGGTAGAGGCAATTTTGGTAGAACAAATGAAATGAGGTATGATAGATCTAATGTTGAATGTTATAATTGTCATAAATATGGTCATTTTTCTTGGGAGTGTAGAACCAATGTTGAAGAAAAGGCAAATCTTGTTGGTGACAAAGAAGAAGATGAAGAGCCAACACTATTGCTAGCACTTAATAAAGATAGTGATGATAAGAGCCTATGGTATCTTGAAAATGGAATAAGCAATCACATGTGTGGTTACAGAGAGAAATTCGTGGAGCTTGAAGAGAAGGTGAGGGGAAATGTTTCCTTTGGTGATTCTTCGAAGGTGGTAATGGAAGTGTTTTCACTTGAAAATGAAACAACTGTAGAAGAAAAAGAAAGGGACCACTTTGCCCTTGATGTTGAAACTGACATGAAAGAACATCGTTTGAGTTCTTTTGAAAGAACTATGTGTGACTCAGGTTCCATGCTTGAACTAGAGAGGATGAAAAGGGAGATAAAAATGATGGAAGCTGCAGTACAAGTTGCTGCAAGACAAAATCAAGCTAAAGCTGATGATATTGCAAAATTGATGAATGAAAATGAACAATTAAAAGCTGTGATTGAGGATTTCAAGAGAAAATCCAATGAGGCAGAAGTTGAGTCTTTGCGAGAGGAATACCATCAGAGAGTTGCAACTCTTGAGAGAAATGTTTATGCTCTCACTAAGGAAAGGGATACACTTCGCCGAGAGCAGAGTAAAAAAGGTGATGCAGTTGCTCTCTTGAAAGAAAAGGATGAAATAATTAATCAAGTTATAGTAGAAGGTGAAGAGCTTTCCAAAAGGCAGACGGCTCTAGAATCCACAATGAGGAAACAAAGGGCTCAGATTAGAGATCTTGAGGAGGAGAAGAAAGGTTTGACTACTAAACTTTTGGTAGAGGAGAATAAAGTAGAAAGTATCAAGAGGGACAAGACAGCTACAGAGAAGTTGTTGTAAGAAACAATAGAAACACATTCGAAATGAAATTGTAGCACAAAAAGAATATTACACAAATGCTTTGGCTGTAGCTAAGAAAGCTGAAGCATTAGCAAAGGCTCGTGCCAATAATGAAGCCAGAACTGAGCTAGAGAGTCGTCTAAGAGAAGCTGAGAAACGTGAATCTATGCTAGTCCAGGAACTTGAAGAATTGAGGCAAACATTAAGTAGAATGGAACAATAGACAATGTTCAAAGAAGACATGCTTCGCAGAGACATTGGGGATCTTCAAAAACGTTACCAGGCAAGTGAAAGATGGTGTGAGGAATTGATTACTCAAGTTAAAGAACCGACAAGGCCAGATATTATGTATGCGGTTGGTGTAGTTTGCCGCTTTATGGAGGCTCCTACCTCTACTCATATGAATGCAGCAAAGAGAATTCTTCTTTACCTTAAAGGTACACTTGATTTTGGCTTATTTTACCCTTCTTCTAATGAATTCAAACTTGTGGGATTTTGTGATAGTGATTTTGCGGGAGATGTTGATGATAGAAAAAGTACTATTGGTTTTGTGTTTTTTATGGGTGGTTATGCTTTTACTCGGAGCTCTAAAAAGCAAGCCATCGTTACACTTTCAACTTGTGAATCTGAGTATGTGGCTGCAACTTCTTGTACGTGTCAAGTTATTTGGCTAAGAAGATTGTTAAAGGATTTTAACATGAACCAAGAGGAGAGTACAAAAATTCATATTGATAATAAATTTGCATAAATTCTTGCTAAGAATCCGGTGTTTCATGAACGAAGCAAACACATAAATACAAGGTATCATTTTATTAGAGAATGCATTGTCAAGAAAGAGGTAGAGCTAGTTCATGTGAAGACTCAAGATCAAGATGCAGATATTTTTACTAAGCCCCTCAAGTTTGAAGATTTAGAAGATTGAGAGCAAGACTTGATGTACAAAATTTCCTAATTACAAAGGGATGTTAGAAATAATAATTAGAAAATAAAAGGTTGTAAAAAGAGGAATTATGGACAATTACTCTACATTAAGGAGTTATTTTGGTTAGGAGCCATTACTGTTTTTTTTATGGTTACTTAGTGTGTTAATGTTATGAGTTACTCTATTTATACTCTATTATAAATAGGATATCAACCTATGTAACTAATACACACTAGAAATAAAATATTTTTCTCCTTAGTTTATCCAACATTATCTTAAGTTTGGTTTTAGATATTTAATTTTGTTTTGGTTTCAATGAAAATAGACTGAGCTTTTGAACATTTTTATACATTGAACTAGTGTTTATTGTTCTATATTTTACTTTGAATCCTGAAATACCAGGTTTTAGATAGCAATATCAACTTTATCCTTGGTCTAGAGTTTAGACCTCCGCTTCAGTCAACAATATTCAAGTCTAGACCTCCGCTTCAGTCAACAATATTTCATTTAAAAGTGGTGACAAAATCTCTCAAAAATTGATCTTTGTTAAAAATGCGGCAAAAATTTCAAAATTCTCAGAATATCTATAAGAAACTTCTAGAAATATTATTAGCTAAGTTAAGTAGAATTATTTAGACAATTACTCGTAGAATACCTTAGAAGTAGCTGTAAAAGTCTAGAAAATACTATTCTGAAAAATCTACAAAAATTTATAGAAAAATTAAAGTTACCTATTGAGCCTATAAATAGACTTATAACTTGTTGTAATCAGGCTAGATGGGAAGCACTTCTCAATATAAATACAGCTCCTTCCATTAAATCAATCAAAAGTACAATATTTCTAAAACCACTATCCTACGTATACGTGAAGTCTTCCACCTATCTTCCCGTCATCCTGTATACTAACTGGCCTCCAACATTTTCAACTATTAAAACTAACTCACTTTTCTTTTAAAAAACTAACCATCTTCCTTAAGTCACCCATGTTATGGAGAATTCTTATACTTGGCTGTTTTCTTTCTGTGATAATGGTAGAAATGTCTAAATGGTATGGTCTTCCATTTCCTTAAGATTATTCAGGAAGTGTTGATTTGGCAGTTAGCTTTGAAGTTTGATTCCTATTTTGCATTTTTCAATATACAAAATAGAACATGTATTCTAATAAAAATTTAATATAAGTTATACATAATTAGTTGAACAAAGTTCATATTGGTTTTCTTCATTTTCAATCACTTATCTAGTTGTGTTGTTTCTGAGATTAGTATGTAAATCCCATTGTTTAATGGCATTTTACTTTGGGTTATCAAAAGTGTGTGAAAAGGAAAAGCAAACACCTTTTTCTTCTTCTCCTTTGTCGATTACTTCAATTCTATTTTACATTCTAAGATGCAACCTAAACAAAATTAGAGGAGAAAGTCAACATCCTTTTCTTGGTTCCTTGTTAACTACCCTAATGATGCTAATCCCTTTATATGCATCTTTTATAACAATTTATGATTCTATTACTATTCCTTCCAACAAAATTAACATTAATTGTATATTTCATTGGTGGAATTAATCACTTTATTGTGTCTTCATGTATTTACTGGTATTTAATTTCTTCGGCTTTGTCACTGTCCATTGGTCTTTTACTACTCTTGGTTGTGAAAACACATTGCATTCCAAAGAAAGCCCAGTAAATAATTTAAAAAATTATTAGTTTCCTCAGCCCCAAAATAGAAGTTCATATAATAATGCATGTGAAGCCTTCAGCAGAATCCAAACTGAAACGTAGGCATTTCTTTGTGCAAACTTCTTTGTACAAACGTGCAAAATAGCATAAAGGAGCAGAAAGAAATATTGCATTAAGGCATTTTCACGGAATATTAGGGGGGAGGGTTGCTCATTTCATTTCTGTTAGTATTTTTAGAAAAACAAGTAATAGTAAATATAGGGGATAGAAGGTGGAGAAATTCACTAAGAGTATATACGCTGCAGGGGACAGGAGAAGAGTTTTGCAAATAGTAATGACAATTGAATTGCTTTCTTACTTGTGCGCTACATTCGACACCTTGAGCCTATTTATGGGCCTTGCTCACATGGATCTATATAACACTTTTTATTATTGTTTACATTCTAGATTTAATACATTCTAAATTATTCTAAGTATCTACAAATATCTTTACATTTCTAGTTTTTATCTCAATGGTAGTTTCTAAAAATTTATGTAAGTTTTTCATCACTTTTGCTTGATGCAAATTTTTGAACTCTAAGCATAGCTCGTAATTCTTCAAATTTGATTTTTGGTAGTGTCTTTGTAAATATGTTTGCAACTTGATCTTCTACTGTGTAGTACTCAAATTGGATTTGCTTAGTTGCCTCTACTATCTAATAACGTAATATTTAATTGCTACATGTTTAGTTCGTTGATGATGCATTAGATTCTCCATTATTGCTATTGCTGGTTTGTTGTCGCAATAGATCATGGTAGATCCTTCTTGTTGTTCACTCATCTCTTCGAGTATCCTTCAAAGTCATATTACTTGACTTGTAGATTCAATTGTTGCCACGTACACTACTTGTGTGGTTGATTGTGCAACTGGTGCTTGCTTCTTTTACACCCAAGAGAATATTCTCAATCCTAGTGAGAAGGCATATCCCAACATATTTTTCATGTTGTTTATGGAACCTGCCCAATCATTGTCGGTATAGCTGATCAACCTTGAGTTAGACATAATTTTGTAACATATACCAAACTCCTTCATGCTTGGTAGATATCTTAGAATTCTTTTGGTTGCTCCATAGTGAATTTGGCTTGACCTCTGTGTAAATATGGATAGAAGACTTATAGCATACATGATATTCTATCGTGTGGCTATGAGATATAGTAGACTCCCAACCAACTTCATGTATCGTGATGCGTCTTCTTTTGGTTCTCTGTCATCTTTTTGTAGCTTCTCATTTGTCATAAGTGGAGTAGCGACAGATTTCCAGTTGTACATCTTGAACTTCTTTTATAGAGCTTCAATATATTTCTTTTGAGAGATAAATATCTCTTCCTTTTGTTGTCTTACCTCTATGACAAGAAAATATATTATCAAGTCAATGTCGATCATCTCGAATGTCTTCATCATGTCTTGTCTTCTTTGAAATCATTCATCATCTTCATATTGTTTTCTACGTTGATAAAATCATCTACATACAAGGAGACAATGAGAGTATCATACTGACCTTGGGTCTTAATGTATAGTGTTGGCTCACTCTTCCTCCTCTCGAATCCTTGATTAGTGAAGTATTGATCAATTTTGTTGTACCATGTTTGCTTAAGACCATATAAAGCTTTTCTAAATCTCAGCACTTTGCCTTCATTGCCTTTGTTGATGAAGCCTTGTGGTTGGTCTATATAAATCTCTTCTTCTAGAACTCCATTTAGAAAGATAGATTTTACATCTAGTTGATAAATGCTTCATCCCTTTTGTGTTGCAAGAGCTATTAATGCTCTAATTGTATCAAGACGAGCAACTGGAGCAAATTTCTCATTATAATCAATTCCTAGTTGTTGTGAGTAACCTTTAGCAACTAATTTAGTCTTGTGCTTTTATATGGTGCTATTTGGGTTGAGTTTTATTTTGCAGACCCATTTGACTTTAATGATGTATTTTCCATGTGGTCAATCAACAAGCTCCCAAGTAGTATTCTTTTTGATAATTTGAATCTCTTCCTCCATTACCTTGACCCAAACTTCTTTCTTTGATCCTTTTTCATAACATTCAAGCTCGAGCATGGCTATATTGCAAGTTTCATATATATATCCACCAAAGATCTTATTTGGCTCGGGGTAGACTTTGGTTAAGATTATTGTTGTCGTGAAGATGTGGAAAACATACCTAGATCTCTTGCTATTTTTTCAGCTTCTTCTTGAGGTTGTTGCACTAGAATAAAAATGTTTTTTTTTTCACAACTTAATCTTCTTCTTAATTCCAAGTAGCATTTTCATCAACCTCAACATCTCGACTAATGATGAGCTTCTTTGTTTGTAAGTTGTAGACTTGGTAGTCTTTTGACTGCGTACTATACCCCTAAGAAGATGCTACATACTGTCTTGTCTTCTAACTTGTGTCTCTTCTTATCACATACATGTATGTAGCAAATAGGTCTAATGATGGCTTTTGTCCACTTCAAGCTTCAATAAAAGTCTTGTCTTATACTGCCTTAGTTGGAAATCTATTGAGTATATAGGTAGTAGTGTAAACGACTTGAGCCGAAAAAGTATTTAACAAGTCTTTCTCTTTTAGCATTGATTAGCCATCTCCATGGCCGTGTGATTCTTCCTCTCAAAGATGTCATTTTTTGTGGAGAATATGCAGCAATAAGTTGTCGCTTAATGCCTTCATCCTCACATAACTTGTCAAACTCGCAAGAGTTTGTACTCATTGCTACGATTGCTTCTAAGTACTTTAATATGTTCCTACTTTGTTTTTCAATAAGGACTTTAAACTTCTTGAATATTTAAAAAACTTATGATTTTTCTTTAAGGAAACAAACCCAAGTTAGTTGAAAATGGTATGCTATATTGCTTCCCAAGAAGACATCCTTCACAAGCTTCATTAATTTTTTTTTTCAGGCATGACATATCTCTCATCATATTCTTTTGATATGGTAGCTTCAAGGCTTGAGAGTTGAAGTGGCCAAATCTTTGATGCCATAGCCAATCATCTACTTCTACTTTCATGACAATATTTGTAGTATACTTGAAACTTATTGAAAAACTTCTATTTCTTTTTTTCATTTTAACTTTGGCAATCTCCTTCCTTCTGTTATATTTGTCATAGATTGTACATATATCTCCTTTGAACTCCATCATTTAACCAATGCTCATTTTCTTTAAGATTAAGAGCAAGTAAGACATCTTTGATAAATCTTGTACCTTTTTTTGTCTTCACCATGATGGTACCTTTGCCTTTTGACTCTACCATGGTTTCATTTTTCAATCAAACTTTGACTTTAACAGAATCATCAATATCCTTAAACATTCTCCTATTTTTTCCATGTGATTGCAAGTCGTTATCGAAGCACCAATTACCTCCTATTTCATCACTAGAATCTTAAGTAACATAGAAAAAATGTTGTTGACTTCACACCCTTCAACAAAATTTGCGTGAGGTTTATTTTTGTTGTAATAGTTCTTTTCCACATGTCCAAATTTCTTGTACTACTGACACTGACACTGTGATTTTCACTATGCCAACAATCCTTCTATAAGTGACTTGTCTTTTTGTAGATGCCACATAGATTATATTTTTCTTGATTATTTTTAGAGAAACTTCTACAATTTACTTTATTTCTAAAATTTTTTTTATGTTTTTTATTCTAAGACAGTAACTTGAGCTTTGATTGAAAAACATTTTCGAAAGAGTCTTCATTATGCATAGTCATTCTTTGCTCATAAGTTTCAAGAGAACCTATTAATTATGTCACCAATAAGGGTGACAGATCATCGATTCGCTCGATTGTAATTATGATTGCCTTATACTTATAGGGAATATAAATTAAAATTTTCTCAACAATTTTTTTATTAAGAATATTTTCCTCTTATACTCTTATTTGACTAACTATTTCTTTTATCTTAAAATAATATTTTTATCTCAGACTCTTTTATTTCTATTAATTTAAACTTACGTCATAAAAATGACGTGTACTTTGGTATTTCCTTCAAACTCTTCCTATAGAATACTCCAATCTTCTTTAGTACTTGTGACACTCATTATTCCTAAAAGATTGTGTTAGTTATAACCTATTGTAGAATGAATAACATATTTGGATCTTCTACTTATTTTTCTTCAATTTCTTTGTTCTAAATGTCCCATTAATCTTGGGAGCAAAGAAATGTCTTTATTTTAATGTTCCAAAAATCATAATTTTTTCCTATAAAGATAGGAAGAAGAGTAGATGATAGTTGAAGGGTGTTAACCATGAGTTGAAAAAAGATTATGAAAATATTATATGATATAGTGAGATTTTTGAAAGTAGTTGGTTAATTTATTTATACTCAATAAATAACCAAACATACATCTAGTGCCACTATTAGTATTTTTAAAAAAATAAATAATAGTAAATATTGAGGATAGAAAGTAGAGAAATTGATTTAAAATATGTAAGCTATCGGAGTAAAATGGAAGAGTTTTGCATATAGCAGTGGCAATTGAATTGCTATTTTCACTTACATTGCAGTACCTTAAGCCTATTTATAGGCCTTCCCCACCAACTATGCATGTCGGTCTAATTTTTTTTTATTATGCATTACACTCTAGATTTAATACATTCTAAACAATTTTTTTTTATTATTGATTACATTCTAGACTATTCTAAGTGTCTACAAGCATATTTGTATTTCTAGTTTTTTCTCAACGGTAGTTTCTAGAAATTTGTGTCAATTTTAATGGAAATATTTAGATGTCAACCCCAGAATATCCACAAATCTACTGCTGACATTGGTAACACATCGACCATTCAGTGTGAAGGGTAAGATATGCCTACCTATTTTGGATTCCTTTTCAGTATTATTTTTTGTGTTTCAGCTTTTAATATGACATCTTTATGGTCACATTATATCTGGTCCTGGAATTGTGAAGGTCAAGTTGAAGGTCTATGCTCTATAATACTGGTCATAATATTATCTTGACATAGCTAGAGTGCTAGACCAAAAATGTTAGCCTAACCTGACTAGCAATTTCTGGTTTAGTTGTTGTAACTTGACATCATCAGATTTGATATGTATCACTATCCTTAATTATACTGGACATAAAGATTGCTTTTCTGCAATCTTCAACAGAAAAAAATTATATTAGAAACAACTAAACCAGAAATGTAAAAGATTCCTGAGAACTCAGTAAACATGTTCCTCATAATCATATGACACTCTTATAATAGGTCAAATTCATGACATTAATATTAGCAATCTACTCCAGTCTATAGACGTTAACAATATCACGATGCAACAATTTGTTCTGTTCTACAGCCTTTACCGGAAAGCAAAACGAAAAAGAAAAAGAAAAAGAAAAAAAAGACAGTATCACTAGCTGAAGCCCCAAACGGGAAATTAAAATACCCAACTGGTTGAAAGACTTCCGTTTTAAATTTTACCTAGATTGTAACCCGCGCAATGCTTGGTTGTATATAACTAAAAGCATTCAAAATTTATATATTATTGAGAAAAAATTATTTTAATATTGTAAATAAATACATGAAAATTATTCTATATATTATAAATATGTATTGCGTTAATCCTACCAAACAATTCTTACGTTGATATTAATTACAGTGAATATTTAGTAAAAGATTTAATTATCTTTTATTTCTTTAATTTGAATTGTGTGTAATTTTGATCTTTATGTTTTTTTTAAGCAAAATTAAGTATGGTTCTATCATTAATTTTTTTTTACCTAAAATCTGTAAATCCTTTTTTTTTCGCCAAATTTTCACAAACCAAATTGATTAAAACATTTTCGACCTTCTACTCAAAAGTTTAACAAAATTCTAATATCACATCCTATACAATTCTTCAAATTTTGTCGAAGTTTAACTAAATTTCCAAGTCCTAAACTTTTAAAATTATTTCAATGCAAACCAAGAAATTCAATGCATATTAAAGTATATTTCTTTTGAATTTCAAATGATAATTGTTATCATTATTATATTTTAAAGGTTTAATTGTGTTATTGCTCCCTATAATTTATCAAATTGGTGATTTTATTCTTTATAATTTTAATTGCTAAATTTTTAACAGATTTAGGTGATATGAGTATTAGAGATTATATAGCATTGATAGTTGATACGACGATAAAAAAAATTGAGTTTACAAATTGAAAAATCGTTTTAGATGGGGATTGAACCCACCCCTTAATGCGTTAACACATTCCATAAGAACCATTAAACAAATTAATTTATATATGATGAGAAATCCACTTATTCAAAGAGTAACTCTAAGAGAGATACTCCTCATCTTCACTCATTTTCTTGTGATTTAACAAACAAGATGTGTCACTTGTTAAACCCATTAGATTGCAAGATGTATCACCTGTTAGCCTCCCTTCTATGAATTCCTCTCCCTTTTTACGACCTCCACTACGATCTCGTCACCATGTTGCCACCACGCCATCACCACCTCTCCCCTTCTTTACTATGTTGTTCCCTTGTTTGTGAATGTCGTCATCATCCCGTCTCTCACTTGTCGCCATTGGTGACATTTTCCTCTTCATCTCTCTTTTGTCTTTTTTTCGTCACCACCCAACACCATTTTGGATCGAAAGTAGTTCGTGTTGGGTTATTTTGGTCTCCCAAGTATATGGACAAAATCCTAATACTCTCAAGCCCGCTAGATCTCTCTTTATAAGAGGAGAAAGACTCAGATTGAGGACACACACAGAGACACGCAAAAATATAGAGATTGAGAGAGAATGTATTTTCACAACCAAAAGAGAGAAGAGAAAGAGAGAAAGAATTCTACTTTCATTTCTACACAGATCAACATGACGTCAAAATTATAATATCTTCTTTGTTAACCATTGGATCGGGCTATAAATTTCATAGAAGGTTCAACACACATAGTTCTTCATCTTGATTGTTCGGATCTTGATTTGGAAGTCTGTGGTGTGAGACATCGTGCTCGTACAATTGCACAATTTTGTGAGTTCTTCATTTTCTTGTTTCTCGTTTCTTGCTCTCCATTTACAAGCTTTGTTGCTTGATTGAGTTGGTTGGTTGTATTCACAAATTTGTACTATTGATTGAACACTCTTATACTCCTATTTGATCATAGTGGATTAATTTCTTTGGTCTTGACGACCCGCAGTTTTACCTCTCACGTTGAGGAGGTTTTTCCACGTTAAAAATATTGGTGTCTCTTGCATGATTATTCTTATTGTTGCTGTTATTTTTATTTGTGATTACTCCTTAGAGATTCTTGCAAGTTAGGGGAATTTATATCTATTGTGTTGTTACAACATTGCATGTGCCTTATTACTTTTCCCATCAGAGTATCAGAGTAGTATCAGAGCTCTCTAGTTTGAAGGGTGTTCTATTTTCCAGAATAATGGAGGGTAAAACAAATAAAATGGTGAGTCTAAATGGTACTAATTATCACTTGTGGAAAGGGAAAATGAAAGATTTATTATTTGTGAAGAAAATGCATCTTCGTGTTTTTGCTGCTTAGAAGCCAGAATCTATGTCTAATGAAGAATGAAACTTTGAGCATCAACAGGTATGCGATTTTACCCGGCTTTTTGTGCATGATAATGTTTATAATCACATTGCAAATGAGATAGACTTTGTGGGAGAAGATTGAATTTTTGTATGCCTCAAAGCGTGGGAACAACAAATTATTTTTGTTTAATTCTATTGTGAGTTTGAAGTTCAAGGAAGGTACTTCCCTATTAGATCACTTGAATGAGTTTCAAGGAATTATTAATTAGATGTCAGGAATGGGCATCAAGTTTGAAGATGAGATTTTGGGATTACTACTCTTGAATTCTCTACCTAAGTCTTGGGAGACTTTTAAGGTCTCTATCACAAATTCAACCCCTAATGGTGTTGTCTCTTTACAAATGGTAAAAGGTAGACTTAACGAGGAGATGAGAAGGAAGGCACAAGATTCTTCATCTTAATCTGAGGTACTTGTCACTGAAAATAGGGGGAAAAGTCAGAAAAAAGAAAGAAAAAAGAGTATATGTAAATCCAAATACAAGAATGTGGAGTGTCACTACTATCACAAAACAAGCCATATACAGAAGCATTGTTTCTTGTGGAAAAAGGAGAACAAAGGCAAAAAGGGCAAGTCAAAAGAGAAGGATCATGTCACTACTGTTGTAGGTGATGATCTTGTCATTCTTCGAGGCTTTGAGTCAGTTAATCTTCTATCCGATGAAAGCATATGGATTATTGATAGCAGTGCTACACTGCATGTTACACCAAGGAAGAAGTTCTTTACATCTTACACCTCAGGTGATTTTGGAGTGTTGAAGATGAGTAATGATGGTGTGACCAAGGTGATCAATGTTGGTGATGTTTGCTTGCAAACCAACACAAGAATGCAGTTGTGGCTTAGAGGAGTCAAACATGTTCCAGATGTTTACTTTAACTTAATATCTATGCATATGCTTGATGATGGTGGTTATGATAATCACTTTGGTCATGAAAAATGGAAACTCACCAAAGGTAACTTGGTTGTGGCTAGAGGGGAGAAAATTTCTAAATTGTATTGGACAAAAGCTTTGGTTGCTAAGGAGAGTGTGAATGCCATGGATATGGAGGCATCTTTGTGGCACCGAAGGCTTAGTCATATAAGTGAAAAATGGTTGAATTGTTTAGCCAAAAAGGACATGCTTCCAGGATTGAAGAATGTAGAGTTGGAGAAATGTACGTTCTCATTGCATGGCTAGTAAGCAGACTAGAGTATCCTTTAAGAAACATCCTCCCTTAAAGAAGTCAGAGTTGCTAGAATTGGTGCATTCTGATATTTGTGGCCCATTGAAGGTAAAGTCATTTAGTGGTGCACTTTATTTTGTTACCTTTATTGATGATTATTCCACGAAGCTTTGGATCTATATTTTGAAGTTAAAGGACCAAGTGTTAGAGAAGTCAAACATTTCTAAGCTTTGGTTGAGAGACAATCAGGCAAGAAGGTGAAATGTATTTGTTCTGACAATGGTGGTGAGTATTGTAGACCCATTGATGTATATTGCAAGCAGCATGGTATTAGAAATGAAAAGACTCCTCCTAAAGCTCCTTAGTTGAATGACTTAGTAGAGAGGATGAACAAGACATTGATTGAGAGAGTTACGTGCATGCTTTCTGAAGCAAAGTTACCTAGGCATTTTTAGGGTGAGGCACTTTACACAGCAGTGCATGTTATAAAGCTCAGTCCTATAGTTGCTTTGAATACTGAGGTGCCATACAAGATTTGGTTTGGCAAAGATGTCAAGTATGATCATTTGCGAGTCTTCAGTTGTAAGGCCTTTGTGCATGTTCCAAAGGATGAAAGATCCAAGTTGGATATGAAGACTAGGCAATGTATCTTCATTGGGTATGGTCATGATGAGTATGGTTACAGGATGTATGATCTTGTTAAAAAGAAACTTGTCAGAAGTCGTGATGTGCAATTCATGGAGGACTAAACCATTAAAGACATTGATAAGGTAAAGAAGTCTATACCTGAGAAAGACAATAGTTTATCTGAAATTAATCTAGTTCGAATGCTTGTACATAATCTGGATACTGTTGATAATAATGTTCAAAATGGTGAGCAACATAATTATGTTGGTGATCAGCACCTTGGAAATGGTTTTGATGTTCCTATTGATGATGATGATGAAGAGGAACAAGAGATGTCACAAGATGAGAATTCAGGTGATGCTCCTGAACCACCTCCAGTCCAACTCAGGAGGTCTAATAGGCAGAGATAATCATCTACAAGGTATACTTCTGATGAGTATGCAACCTTGATAGATGGAGAAGAACTTGAATGTTACCAAGAGTCCATGGAGAGTGAAGAAAGGCAAAAGACTTGGCAATCTAAATTGCAGAAGTGTGTTGCTTTGTCCACTACCAAGGCAGAGTTTGGTTTTGTTCAGGACGAACATTTGTTATTCTGTGATAGTCAAAGTACTTTGGTAAGAATTCAATTTTTCATTTTAGATTCAAGCATGTTGATTTGAGGTATCATTGGATACGTGATGCTTTGGATGCTAAGCTGTTAGAGTTGGCTAAAGTTCATATTGATGATAATGGTGCTGACATGATGACCAAGAGGGTTCCAAGAGGGAAGTTTGAAGCTTGTTGTGAGATCGCTGGGCTAGCGATCACCTCCACATAGTTGTGATGGAGGAGATATGTTGAGTTATTTTTGGGCTCCCAAGTATGTGGACAAAAGTCCAATACTGTCAAGCCTGCTACATCTCTCTTTATAAGAGGAGAAAAGATTAGATTCAGGATACACACAGAGACACACAGAAAATAGAGATTGAGAGAGAGTGGATTTTCACAAACTACTTTTAAAATTGGTTTTAAAAACAAATTGATTTTAAAATAGTTTTGAACCATAAACCAATTTTAAAAAAAATAATCAAACTATGTTTTTTAAAACATGGATATCAATTTTAAATCCAATCCATTTTATTTGATATGGATTTCAAAATTCAATACATGCTCAGTGATGTGATTTTTGTTTAGGATTTTCTTGAAATTAGTTAAAGGAGAAACTTGACTCTAACCACAACCTGTCGATAGAACCAGAGTTATCAAAAGAAAGAGTAACCCTAACCGCGGCCTACCAGTAAAATCAACACTATAAAGTTTTTAACCTAAGAACAAAGGAAAAACTCTTACAATAGAGAAAACTCAATTTCATTCAACTTCAGAATTCTATTTTTTTTTGCTTACAAGAGTTTTTTTATAGGCTCAACTAAGTAGCCTTGAAGTTAATGTCCATTAACATTTCCACTAGGCATTAAATCCCATCAATAATAACTTCTGGCTATGTTTTTATTTCACACCAGAAATGACTTTTCACTAACCCACCAACCATCATAATGGTTTAAGGAGCTTTAATACAAATGAAAATTGACCTAGGAAATGTGAAAAAACATGTGAACTTATTACATGAAGATAATGTGCGAAAATTACAGGCAAATGAGTCTTAATTAACTATTTAGCCCAAATTAAATGAAAATGACTTTAGGCTTTCCATCTGTTCTTCAAATTGTGCTCCAATCATCATCAACTTGTAATAAAGTGACCAATTTTGGTGAAGCCTTGATAAGTTATTTTTAGTCGTTAATTCAACTAACAAAAATAACTAGATTACCTATGTTTTATATAACATAGGGGCAACCTAGGTCGAATCTCTCAAGGACACATTATTCTTGTGATGTCTAGTGTAAAAGGTTGAGAATCATGCATAACCGGTAGTGCAGAATGCAGACATGGACAACGAATAAAAAAGCAAGTGGGTTCTTATGGAATTACAAAGTAAAGGAAGAAAGTAAACTAAATAGCTACAAAATTAAAGGCAAACAAGCAATGAAAAAAACATATATTTATCATATCAATTCCAAAGTCAGCAAGTAATTGGGTTTGGTTCCTACAAAAGGATGTAATTCCAAACTAACCTAAGTCTTAAGACGACTGCCTAACATTCGTCCATTGTCGACTAAGAGCTTACACAATCACGACCTCGAGTTAGCAGTGATTATGCACGTGGTTGATTTTAGGCTTTCTATTGATTACCTAACAAGTTGCTAGATTGGTTCCGACCAGCCTCTAACCTACGTGATCTATTCTTACACATGCATAATTATGACACAAGCAAGAACAAAGAAACAAACAGGAATTACAAACATAAAAGTGGATACATTTCATTGTAGAACTAGCGTATTGATACATGGAATGTGGATACATGAAACTATGAGCTCAGCCTCCCACAATGATCGCCATGGCAGAGCTACCATGTTCAACCGATGAAAGCCAGAGAACATAAGAGGTGGTACATTCTAGAGCGTGTCGTGAAGACAGACGAATCTTCCCCTCTTGATCAGTCCTCTCTAGCAACTTGCACAGCTCAAACTCTATGCCTACGCCCACTCGATCGACTGAGCATCACTGAAGCACCGTTGAAATACTGATCATGGAACGTGGAAGTGTATGTGCGAATAACGAAGTAATGGAGGTCGTGGTGTGTATGAATGCGTAACCAATGAACGAGCGATGCCTCTCTTTTTATACATGTTTTGATTAACTAACGAATCACACACTAACTGAAATAACAAAAATAACAGCAAGGCCCTTAATCTCGAACATGGCGAGCAATACGCAACAGTTCGGGATGAGAGGAGGAGCAGCCACCTCAAGGGTGGTGAGTGAAGTCAACGCTTTTGACAACATAAGATTGGAGAATCGGCTGATAAAGCTAACATCCCTTGTGAGGTAGCTCACTGTCGGGTAGCATCAGCAAAACACACAACGAGTTTGTGGAATTTGCACCTTAGTGGAGCATCCTACAGACATGTACCCCACTTTGCAAGAAACAGAGTTGGAAAACACTGAATGCGTTGGAGTAGTAGGTGGCGGATACCAGTACAGAAGGCAACCGTATAAGAACCGGTCATATGATAATCAACAACTTTGGAGGTAGTTGTACTAGTTGAACTCGAATTAAGGGCAGTATGCAACACCGAGATTTGAACCAACCGAGAGCATGCTGAATCTGAGTTAGAGTAATTATCAACAACAAGGTACGAGATACCAAGCACTAGCGTTCCGCTAACAACCGCAACAACAAATGCCACCACGAGAAAATTCTTCTATAATGGAAGATTGGATGAAACAAATGACTGAGTGTAACATGCAGTTTCAACAAAATTTGATTGCCACCATACAAGACTTGAAAATGCAAGTAGGACAGCTGGTTGACACTGTAAGTCAGATGTAGTCAGCCAACTCCGAAAGCATTCCCTCACAGACGATTCTGAATCCGAAGGGGGAGGAGTAGGCATCATGATGTTATGAAGTGATAGAGAATTGCCACAACAAGACACCCCTCAGCTGAATCTGAGACTAGCCGAAGCCGAGACCGAACCGAGAGTTGACTCCCGAATGCAGCAACTAGTTAGAAGCGTCCCACTATCATTTCCCACCCGAGTAGTCTCGACAAGAAGGTCTAAGACCGATGAAGATCTGCTGAAGCTATTTCGGAAGGTAGAAAGAAACATCCCACTTCTCGATGCAATTAAACAAGTTCCTAAATACGCTAAGTTCCTTAAGGAACTCTGCGTCCATAAAAGGAAGAAGATGAAGGAAGCAGTTAAGATGGGAGGAGTTGTGTCAGCACTGATAAAACATAAAGATGCCAGTGTTGGAATTCAACGAATCTTGTCGAATAAGTGTCAAGATCCGGCATTTTCTCTGTGACGTGCACCATCAGCAATTGCACATTCGCCGATGCCATGCTGGACTTGGGAGCATCGGTCAACATAATGCCAGCATCAGTGTACAGGTCGCTTAACTTTGGGGATCTAGAGCCAATAGGGATGGTGATCCAACTTGCCAACAGGAGCATTGTGCAACACTTAGGCCTGCTTGAAGATGTTCTTGTCCAGGTCAACAAATTGATCTTTCCAGCAGACTTTTATGTGTTGGACATAGAGGACGAAGCTTCTGGAAAAGGATCCGCTCTAATTTTGGAACGACCCTTCTTGATGATGAAAAGGACGAAGATTGATGTTTATGTCAGGACACTTTTAATGGAGTTTGAGGACGCTTTCGTGCCATTCAACATTTTTGAAGAACTTAAGCACCCAGCTAAAGACCATTCCATCTTTAGCATTAATGCCATTGATGGGCTCGTTGAAGAATACGTCTGACTGGGCATTGGCAGTGCCAAATTAGTTGATTTTGTTGAAATTTTTGATAAACTTAGTTGTTTCTATACTATGGAGGTGATAGCCAATTTTGAAAGATTGTCCCACACACTAATTTTTTCCAACTCCGAGGACTATTTTTCTAATATGCTTGATTGCAAGTGTAGGATTGACAAAGTTCCAGAGCATTCCTAACATGCACAATTCCCAGTTGCCAACACCAGCAAGCCTGGAGTAACAAGAGTGGCAACCATGGTAAATGCCAAGTTTGATGCCGGACATAAGTTTCGAAAGGTGAACCGGGCAGAGTCCGACTCCAAGAGTACGAAGAAGGTTGAGTCTGACTCCAACATAGAGGAGGAGGTTGAGACCAATTCGGTCAACTTGGAGGGGCCGAGATCGTGTCCAACCATCAACAGGTAGCCGGATCCGACTTGAGTAAAAAGGAGTCCCAGCAAATAGAGGCCTAGTTCGACTTCGGCCAACCAACTCCATCAACCGAAGAGAAATCTGTTTCACCTCAATCACCTGCCCTCGAATTAAAGTCATTGCTTGAGAATTTAAAGTATGTTTGCTTGGATGACCATTGATAAGTCATATTTTATACACCTCATAAAGGTTTAAGATGAGTATTATTAAGACTGTTTAGTGATTAAGAGTCCTGTCTTAGTTAAGATTCGAATTATGGGCCTAGAAATAGGAAAAATATAAATCTGTGCTAAAATAAGGATTTTAACTAACAAAAGATTGAACTTGTTTTGCAGGCTTGAAAGCCGAGAGCATCTCGGCCCAATAGAAGCCAAGAGCATCCTGGCCCAAGCCGATGTCAGTGGCAAAAATCACTTCGGCAAGAATGCAGATATTGTTATGCTAAAATTAAGGAATCTGTAATGTAGATTTGATTATCCTAGAATTAAAGAATCTATAATGCAGATTTGATTATCCTAGAATTAAGGAATCTGTAATGTAGGTATGGTTATGCTAGAATCAAGGAATTTCTAATCTCCTAGGATTGAGAAATCTTTAATTAGTAATTCAAATTTGTAATCTGTTAGGATCAGGAAAATATGTAATTTAGGTAAGCCGCATGGTGGTACACGAAGCTTCAGTAAGGTGTCTCTCTCGATCAAGGAGGTACAGGACTAGGATTTGGGAAGCTGGAAGCTGTCGGAGGTGATCACTCGGTATAGCTAACACATTTCGATGGATGAAAACCTCAATGTCTAGCCATCACTAGTGCACCACTATCGTCCTTCCAAGGTGATCGTCATGGAAGGTGGACTCTTTGGAGAATGCTGAATTCCCACCTTTGTATTCAATTCTATTTTTAATATTATGACTGGTTTACAATTCTGTCTCTTGATTATAATTCTTACGCTTTAATCTACTTTTAACTTTTCCGCTATTGCACATTGTTAGGGGTAGATCACGTTAGACTAGGACCAATTGAGACTAGTTTAATAATCTGATTAGGTAGAGAACCTAAAACCAACCAAGTACATACTCCCTGCCTGCCAACTGATGAGGTAGCGATTGTGTAAATCCTCGGTATGGCAATGGACAAACGTTCGATGATTGTCGTAAGAATCTAAGGTTGATTCAAAGTATAATTCTAAGTAAGAATTGTAAACTGTTGTGTATTGATTTCGAATTGGTTACAGTATTTAGATTAGTTTAGTGTAGTTTAGTTTATTTTCTGCACTTAAACACAAAACCCCCCCTCTTTATTGCTTTCCAGAGTCCGAGACCGAGTTAGTCCGACTCCGTTGCGTCCATCCGAAACCGAGTCAGTCCGACTCTGTTGCGTTCGAGTCTGCCCTTAGCCGAGACCAGATCAGGTCAGTCTTTGCCGAGAGCAAGTCGGTATTCTACATTTGATGTTTCTGCATAAAACTCTGATTTCTACACTTAGTCACAATTTAACACACTGTGTCCTTAAGAGAATCAACTTAGGGTTAGCTATACTATAGTTATCTTTAATATTTATTTGAGGCGTGTAAGACGACTAAAAACCCGCTTATCAATCATCAGTAATTTCTAGTGATAATAGCCAATAATCTCAGCTGAGAGTAGGAGGAGAAGTTTCTAAACTTACTCAAGAAGCACAAGAAAGCAATCGGTTGGACATTAGCCGACCTTCTAGGATCAACCCCTCCATTTGAATGCACAAAATGTTACTAGAGGAGGATACCCGACCAATCAGGAAACAATAGCGGAGACTGAACCCAACCATACTAGACGTGGTGAAAGGGAAGTTATGAAACTACTTTCAATCGGGATCATTTATCCCATCTCGAACAGCTAATGGGTAAGTCTGGTTCAAGTAGTGCCGAAGAAGTCTGGGATGACGGTCGTGAAGAATCGGCAAGACGAGATGGTGCTGATGAGGATTTAGAATAGCTGGCAAGTTTGCGTTGATTCAAAAAACTAAATCAAGCAACTCGCAAGGACCACTTCATGTTGCCTTTTATTGATCAAGTATTGGAAAAGTTAGCCGGGAAATCCCACTATTGTTTCTTGGATGGTTTTTCAAGATACATGCAGATTCACATAGCACTAGTAGACCAGCATAAAACCACCTTTACATGTCCCTTCGAACGTTCGCATATATAAGAATGTCATTTGGACTATGCAATGCTTCGAGTACCTTCCAAAGGTGCATGATCAGCTTCTTCTCGGACCTCTTAGAGGATTGCATGGAGGTCTTCATGGACTGCTTCACGATGTACATCAAATCCTTTGAAGCATGCCTAAACAACCTATCCCGGGTGTTACGTAGATGTATGATAGTAACCTTGTATTAAATTTTGAAAAGTGTCACTTCATGGTACTAAGGGAATTGTTCTCAGACACCTTGTTTCAACTAGAGGTATCGAAGTTGACAAGTCAAAAGTCGACATTATTTCTTCTTTGTCTAACCTTGCCTTTGTGTGGGAGGTTCGATCTTTCATTGGTCATGTAGGTTTTTATCGGCGATTTATAAAGGATTTTAACAAGATCGCCCTGCCTCTGTCCAAGCTGCTACAGAAGGACGTGGACTTTGTCTTCAACCAGCCTTGCGTGGACGCATTCCAGGAGTTGAAGAAAAGACTCATGTCCGCGCCCATCCTCCAATCACTGAACTGGGAGCTTCCATTTGAGTTGATGTGCAATGTGTCCAACTTCACGCTAGGAGCCGTCCTAGGACAGCGAGTCGAAAAGAAATTGCATGTCATTACCTACGCATCTCGGACCATGGATCTAGCCCAAGTCAACTATACAACCACGGAAAAGAAGCTGTTGGAAATAGTTTTTGCCTTAGACAAATTTAGATCTTATTTGCTTGGCTCCAAGATTATTGTCTTCTCTAACCATGCAGCATTGAAATTTTTGTTGAAGAAGCCGGACGCGAAGTCGTATATGATCCGGTGGATGCTACTTCTTCAAGAATTCAACGTGAAAATCAGAGACAAGAAGGGTGCGAAGAATGCCATAGCAGACTAGTTGAGCCAACTAGAGAGAGAAATCAATCCCTTGTCGATCCGAGACGAGTTCCCAAATGAATGGATACCGCAGATGACACATGCAATGCCATGGCATGCAGACATTTGCAAATTCCTCGTGGCATTTACGTATCTGCTAGGAGCATCCAAAGTCGCTAAGGAAAAACTTGAAAGTGATGCAAAGTACTATGTATGGGACGACCCGTATCTGTGGAGGCTATGCAATGATCAGGTAACATGCAGGTGTATTCCGGAGTCTGAGATCTAGTCAGTCCTCCACTTCTGTCATGCAACAACCGAAGGAGGCCATTATGGATCGATGTAGACAGCCCGAAAAGTCCTTGATTGTGGGATATACTGGTCCACTATTTTCCGAGATGCACATACCTTTGTCTTGACTTGCGAACAGTGCCAGAGAACTGGAATGGCTATGAGTCGAAGAAACGAAATGCCCCTGGTAGCTTATGTTGCAAAATCTTTGATGTATCAGGTATCAATTTCATGGGGCCATTCCCCGTCTCCTATGGAAACTCTTACATCTTACTAGCCGTTGATTATGTTTCAAGATGGGTAGAGGCTAAGGCCACCAAAGCCAATGACGTTAAAACTGTTGTAGATTTCTTGAAATCTAATATTTTTTGCAAGTTTGGTGTGCCAAAGGCTAGTTAGTGACCAAGGAAGTCATTTCTACAACCACGCCATGGCCACTCTCCTCGAGAAGTATGGAGTGGTGCATCGAGTTGCCACTGTTTATCATCCTCAAACCAATGGCCAAGTTGAAGTTTTTAATAGGAAAATCAAGAAGTTATTATAGAAGATGGCGAACCCCAGCCAAAACGATTGGAGCCACCTCTTGGAGGATGCTCTGTGGGCATATAGAATAACGTTCTGGACTCCGTTAGGGATGTCTACCTACTGGATTGTTTTCAGTAATGCTTGTCATTTACTAGTTGAGATAGAGCATCGAGCTTACTGGGCAATCAAGAAGTGCAATATGGCCTACGACCAAGCCGGCCAAGAAAGGAAACTGTAGTTGTAGGAGTTGGAAGAGCTGTACTTAGAGGCGTATGAGAACTTGAGGATCTACAAAGAAAAGGTAAAATAGTTTCGTGATAGTAGAATCTTGAGGAAAGAGTTCAAAGTTGGCCAAAAGGTACTTTTGTTTAATTCTCAATTAAAGCTCATAGTTGGTAAGCTCCATTCCAGGTGGGACGGGTCGTTTGTTGTGACTAACATATTTCCCTACGGTGTAGTAAAGGTAAAAGATGAAGCTAACAATTGCACGTTCAAAGTCAATGGGCACTAGCTAAAGCCCTACTATGAAGATCCAAATCTGAGTTCGAATGAGGGCGAGGTGGAAATCATCACGTTAATGGAACCGGTGATTCCCGAGGACACACTTGAAGAGATCCTCGAATCCCAGCATGCATGGTTGCATTGAGGACCATGCATCATTCAAAGCGGGGCAGTGTAGTTGGGGAAATGAGTTCTACTTTGTTAAAGTTTTTTCTATGTTCCGTATGTAATTTCTGTGTTGTTTTACCGACTCCAGGCGCATAGAGTAGAGTTTTTCAATCAAGTCCGAGCCGACTCTGGTTCCATGCTAAGACCGGGTCCATGCCGACTCCATCTCAGTCCATCATTTTTCTTGTTTTTCTTGTCGTTTTTGCGGGGTTTGTGATGATCCGGTTGTGTGTTGTTTGTCCTCGTTTTGTTTTCCATTTTGTTTGCTGTTAGTTTTTAGTCTGTTTTTTGTATCAGATTACCGAGAAAAAAGTTTTTGAAAACTTAAGTGAATTTCTTTAGGAAGAGTAAAGCATGACTAGGTAGTACATCGTCCTAGGTAAAAGAATTTTTTCAACTTGACATGAAAAAAGAACCTTTGCATCCTAGACAGTAAGTGAGGGAAAAATTTTCTAAGTTTAAACCGGAAGTGATAGAGAAATTAACCCAGTGAGATCTTGAGCCTTATAAAAATGGCTTTCATCTTGCCATTCTCTTCTTTTTTTGTGTGAAATTGCATCCAGGTTGATTAGATTACTCTAGGTTTTGCTTTGACTCTCTTTATACTTTTTGTCTTACATGCAATCTAGGCCTTCTTTCATATGAGCCACTGACCAAATAAGCCCACCTTGCAAATAAATCCCTTTTTAACCCCTTTGAGCCTATAAATCTTGTTTTTTTGATAAGGTAGCTCATTACAAGCCCAATAGCCAGAAAAACCATGATTCACCCTAACCTTGGAGGGGGTTCAAAAGAGCTTTGGAATTATCTTGGGAGTAGGATCTACAATAAGTGTTGGGGGGGGGGACACTAAGGAAAACTACAAGTAGGAGGTACGTAAAAATAAATCATACTGGAGTGAGTCCTATGCATGTCGAAAGAAAGAAAAAATGGGTTATAAATAAAAGTAAAGAAGGGTTGAAATGAAAAGAAAAGTTGGTGGATGAAAAAGAGGCAACAACAAAGTAAAAGGGTACAAAATAAAAGCCCAAAGCCACGGGAAAATCCAAAAAGGAAAAAAATCCAAAAGTGAGAAAAAGAAAAAAAATACAAAGGCCGAAGTAGAGCCGAATGGGTATTTAAAATAAAAAAAGCTTGTAGCATCGTGGAGTCAATTCTCCATGCTGATAAGGCGTACTCCTCATTGCTCCTTTCTTCCCTTTAAGTTTTTTTTTAAACTCACTTACATTCCTTATATCCCACCTTAACCTTGGCCACATTACAACAAAAAAAAAGTCCTATTGATCCTTATGGCATGTATGGTTAAACTGTAAAAATAGAGAGGCTAGTCAAAACTTGGTAGTGCTAGTAACATAGGATGTTTGAGTGTAAACACAAGCCCAAAACACTTGAGAGAATGAGAGCATTACCTGGTGAGAACTCTGTCGGTTTCGGTTGAACTTTGAAATTTGATATTGCTTATTTAAATTTAGATATGGAGAAGAGATTTTCATAGATGGTTGGAGACCTTGAATCTAGATGAATGTATGTTTAAACTATTTTATCTGTTTTATCTCTTAATAAATTCATCTTTTAAGTCACAGCTTCTTCTCGCAGTCCATTGTTTTGGTGTTCAAATCTTTCCTAAAAACTTTTTCTTGATTTGCCTAGGAGTGCAAAAAGTAAGTATATGAGGTCTGATAATGCACAATCTATACCCCCTAGAAGGTCTTTAGAAGGGTAGAATAGACTATAAATTGTAGTTAAGAATCGTGTATTGACTAAGATTTAGATTTCCAAGGTTAAACTAAGGAAAATACAAATCTAGGCTAAGTTACTAATTTTAGCTAACAAAAATAAGAGCCTTATTTTGCAGGTCAAAGGAGAAATCAGACAAAGTCAAATCAACTAGAGGAAGTCATCCAGGCCAGACAAAACCCTCCAGGCCAACTCCATCCTAGTTAGAATGAAGTCATCCCAGTAGAGACCAAATGTGTCCCGGCTGGATGAAGCTAACTTCGTGATGCCGACTCTATCATTAGTAGTCATATGTCGAATCCTATAGAACCGACTCCATAGGACCGATTGCGTGTCCGAGGGATATCTGCATGCTGACTCCAGAACTAGATATCGACCTTAAAGCAAAAGTTGACTCCCATCAAGTTCGGATCCATCCCGGCATCAGAAGATCGACTACACCTAGGTAGATTCAAGCATGTGCATAAAATGTAATTTAGCACGTTTTAGTAAGGAAAGTAGTTAGAGTAGTTATTTCTATTAAAAGTTTGTTATGTTGGTAGTTAATTCTGTTAATTCAGTTATTGTGATTATAGGTTAGTTAGTTGATACATGTATAAGTAGAGATGCATGGCTACGTTCATTGGTTAGATAGAAAAGAAAGACAACAAAAATACACAATTACATTTAGCCTAACGCACATCCACTTTCCGTTCCCAAGCCTAAGTTCACTTCCTTCCTCTTTGTTCCATGGAGCTTCAGAGAGTGCCTAGTCGATCAAGTAGGTGCATGACCTATGTCTAGGTAGCGACCGGTTGCTAAGAGGACACTGTCAAGGCTCGTTGGCACACTGCTTAGTGATTCAACTCCTCAATACCTAGCCAACGTAGGTGGAACACTGCAACTACCACTAGCGATTGTCGTGGGAAGTTGATCCACTCTCCATTCACAACCGCTTCACTTTTCTCTCGTATCACCGTGTAGGTTAATCCAATGAATGACTATGATTTCATTATTGCTATGTTTTGATTTCTGTTAGCATGATCTTTTCTTGCTTAATCACGATTGTGCATAGTAAGAATAGAATACATTAGTTTAGGGGCTGATCAAAACCACTCTAATAACATAATAGGTAATCACTAGATAACCTACATCAGTCAAGGACATAATCCCTGCCAAACTCGAGGCAACGATCGTGTAAGTCCTCAGTTAGCAATGGACAAATGTTCGACAATCGTCGTAGGAATTTGGGTTGGTGAGAGATCACTTGCATAGTAAGAACCGAAATTAAACTAGTTAAGTGATAAACCAAAATAGTGATAAGATAAATATGTCCTAGTAATTGTAGAGACTTTGTCTTAGAAACTGTAATAACCTTAGGTAGTATTTACTTCCCTAGATAGAGAATTTAAATTCCTGCAACTTTACTTTTTCTGTCAAAAACCCCCTTTTTACTTTCCATGCTAAGTCAGTAACGCATCCTACATTCCTAGCTCATCTTTGTGGCCTTGCATCCTAGAAAACATAAGAACCACGTGTCCTTGAGAGATATGACCTAGGTTGATCCTGTGCTACCCATAACATAGGAAAAATCTAGTATTTTGATAGGAGAAACGATGACTAAAATCTCAACTATCACTACTTCCTACGCATAATGACTTCCACATGTGAACAAATCTTACTTCATGAATAGATGCATTGTTCACTTTTCATTGGCTTCCTTAAGTTTTCATACCCTGCAAGGTATTAGAAACATGGATTGTAGATCCAGAACCAATCCACCATGTGCTATGATTA
This sequence comes from Mucuna pruriens, assembly GCA_025330945.1. Taxonomy (NCBI): domain Eukaryota; kingdom Viridiplantae; phylum Streptophyta; class Magnoliopsida; order Fabales; family Fabaceae; genus Mucuna; species Mucuna pruriens. The sequence goes on from JAENHJ010000545.1 coordinate 717,504, forward strand.
ACACTAACCATATTAGATTCATAACAATCAAAAGAAAATGGAGTACCTTTCTTGTTGAACCAATTCTTAAACTGTAAGCAATCTTTCTTCATTTTCCTTCATTTTACAAAAGAAACACTTTGACTTTTTTCATTATGATCGGCTAGACAAGAATCTTTCCCTTGTGATTGGCATAATTCCTTTTGTTCTTTCCAAAGTAGTTAAGTTCACCCTCTTGCCATCTTCCACTACCAACTTTTCCTTTTCTTGGACACTCATGGCCAATAACTTATCAATAAACCACTCATCCTTATATGTGTTATAAGAGATCTTGAAAGGGGTATATTGCTTAGGTAGGGTGCATAAAATATAGTCTATCATGAAAGACTCTAACATAGTAAGCTCCAAGTTTTTTAGTTGAGTCACTATATCCTTTATACGCATGATGTGATCATAACACAAGGTTTACTTAGCTTTATGAATGAGAACTGCATTATAAGAGTGTTGGCAAGGAACTTGTCAAATGTAGTGAATTGCTCTTCAATGAATCTTTAAAGATCCTTGACTTTATCATGTTGTAGAACCTCAAATTCCAGAAGATATTTTGTTCTTTATGAATATCATAGAGAGATGATTAGACCTCTCTCATTTTTCATAAAGATCAACAACATTAAGAGTGTTGGTTTCAATAATATTCGATGGTTCATCTTTCCTAATAACAATCAATGTCCTTCCAACCTAAACGAATGAGAATTTTCTCCTTTCAAACCTTATAATTGTTACCTTTTAAGTTAAGAATATCAATCTTGATATAAAAAAAAAAACATTTAGAGGTTGAAAAACTATAAAGTTCAAATATAAACATTCATTATTTAAGACTAAAGTAAAATTTCATGTTTTACCAATATAAAATCATGTATTAATCTATGAATCTAATGACATAAAATATGTCTTTGGACTAAAATCCTACTCAACTAGACTCTTCGTTTAACTTTATGACATAACTATCAAATTATGTTCTTTTTCTTAATTTTTTTGGGTAGATCAAGAAATCTAATATAATATTTCATTCTAGTTAATCATACAAATATAATAAAATTCCTATGAGTAGATTTTATAACGTTTCTAATGTGATTTTAACACCTAATATATAATCATATTTAAGTAACAAGTTACTCTCTAATTTATTAAAGTTATATTATTAATGTAGAAATGAGCTTTAATATTGGACCATTTTATATTAGTTTCTAAATAATTGATGTAAATAAAAATATGGTGATACATTTATAAATATTGTGTTTATTTATCTCGATTTATTATAATTTTTTTATATTGATTATTTATAGAATTAATAAAAAATACTTTTTATACCAATATTAAAAATAATCGAAATAAAAAAATTGTTTTTTTTAATCTTTTAGGATTTACATTAGTTGTTTTTAGAAATAATATAAATATACTTTTTATATAAATTTTAAAAACAATCAATATAAAACTGTTTTAAAATACTTCCCTGTAACTCTTGGCCTTTTCCAATAAAAACTTCTCTCTTACTCATCTCTTACGTTAGAAAACATCATCGATTGAAAAACAACTTTTCAAAGCTCATTTATTAGGTAGAAAATATCATCCACTGAAAAACAACTTGGACTTAAATTGATTGTACTAAATTGTAGCCACATGCATTTAATTTCCACCAAAGACCTGATCTCAGTCTCAGGCAAAGACAATAATGATAAAATTATATTCTAACATAAAGGTTAACATTGCCCAAGTCGTTCACCCCACGCGTAAATTAAGAATAAGGACAGGCCACGCGGATTTAACAAATCATCAACCTTCCACTGATTGATGATGGGTAAAGATGCAAAAATAAATAAATAAAAATCAGAGATAAATATGAAATAAATAAATAAATAAATAAATAATTTAGGAAAATATGGTTAGGCAAATATTTAAATGAGAGAATTCACATATAATCTATTTCATAATTTTTTCTAATTTATTTTACTTATATATTTTTAAACAAATAATATATTAAGTTAATAATTATATTTTAATTCAATATATATATAAATTAATAAATAATAAATAACTTCAAAATTGTTTAAGAATTAAATTTTATTTTTAATTAAATGCATAGTTTTATTTTTATTATATAATAATAACTATTACTTTAATTATTATTTACTATAATAATTCATTTATATTTTAATAATTATTAAAAAAAGTATAAAAATAATTATATAATATACGAATTATATATATATATAGATGGATAGATCCATCTCATACTCTTACCTAATCTCCTTCTTTTGGATGGAGAAAAATTTGAACCTAACTCCGTATTTGGTTAAAGTAAATTTTTTCCATCAAAATTGGACAAGTACTCGTAAGTTTAGATTCAATTACTGTGGATAAATATGCTGTTCACCTCTTAGGCACACTACTCATTTATAGCATGCACCTACTGTTAATAAAAAAAATTGTTTAAATTTAAATGCTGATGAAAACAGATCAGGTGAAAAGCTGAACAGTATTGGTCATGGAATATTGGCCTTCTAATAAGTGGATGAATGGATGATATATATATGTCCTGGCAGTAATACAGAGTCATCAATTTGCTCAATATTATTCAATAAAAACAAATTTATTTCTTCCTTTTGCTTAATTTCATCAAAGAAAATAATCCAAGTATCCGCAAATGGTTAGTTTAAGAAGTATATTGGACTTTAACCCTTATGATTGAAAATAAGTTCCGTTAATAAGTCCATCATGTTTTAGATGTTTCTGATTTAAATCAAATTATCTCATGACAAATATATACAATTTTTTTTCTTTTTCTTCATTTTTATTTAAGAAGTAGAGGGAAAAAAGTATAAAATATTGTTCCTCCTAATATTTCATTTCCATCACAAAATATTTTTGTCTAACTAATCTATTCTATTTCACTAAATTAGCCAATTATATATCCTGATATGATTAATTTTTTAATAAAATTTATATTTTAATATACATGTAATTATAAAAATAATATAGTAAGAAGAATAAAGTTTTCACGTAAAAACAAACAATCTCACTTTTTTTATAACGATGCAAATATAATTTTTTTTTATTTATGTCTATTATTATTTTAGTCTGTGCATGTATTACTATCACTTTGCTAACTAGTTTTATTTATATACTAATTCTTTAATATTTTAGTTCATTATGCTGAACACAATAATGATTTTTGCCAGGAGGGGAAGGTATCATCCTTCAAGATAAATATATTTATATATTCAAATAATTATATAAGAAGTGCTTTTGTCAATTAATTTATAGAGGGCATAGCCCTCTTCTCATCAACCAATCACTTTAAAGGCGATTTAAAATTTGTATTCTTTTTTAATAATAATTTATTAATATTATTTAATAAAAAAAGTAAGGTTGAAAAGCTGCCGATTAAAAGAAAAAAAATGTCGTGCTTCATTGAGTAGATGTTTAGAAAATTATAAACACTTAGATGTTTTTTTTCCGATTAAAATATAAAAAAGAAAGCAAGGTTGAAAATCTGCCTATTAAAAAGAAAGAAAAACCGTGCTTCATAGAATAGATGTTTATAAAATTATAAAGGGCTTAAATATATTTTTTATTTTATAAATTAAAATAAACTTTGATTTTAATTTTTAAAATTTAAATTTATTTTTTCAGTTTTTATATTTCAAAAACAATTATTTTATTTTCTTGTCATAAATGAAGTATAAGTTATTTTTATATAATCAAAAATAAAAATTTTTAAAAAACTTTATAATTAACCATATTTTTTATTTCCAATTATATAGGTAATAAATAATTATTTATATTTTGTTTTTTTACATAAAACAGAAGAATAAAATTAACTATTTTTAAAATATAAAATTTTAAAAATAATTTTAAATTTAAGAGACTAAAAATAAAATCAATTTAAATTTATTAGATAAAAAATATATTTAAATTATAAATATGTATATTACTCTACTTGGTGTAAAGGTGTGGTTGGTGGTGATTTCTAATGTGGAAGTAGTCCGCTCATATTTATTATTGAAATGGATGTTTATAAAATTATTGACGTGATCATCACATCAAACGAGGCGGTATGCATAAAAAATAAGTAAATAAATAAACATGCAGCTACATAGAAAACGCTATAATTAAGTCTATAAATTTGAGTTCCCAAACAGTCCTCCATCCACAATCTATTGACCTTTCTGCTCGTTCTCATGGCTATGCAACCATGCTCATCTTCCTTTAGTTACAGATTCAGCTACGATGTGTTCCTCAGCTTCCGAGGAAAAGATACTCGTTACGGCTTTACTGGCAATCTCTACAAAGCTCTTCTTGACAGGGGAATTCGAACCTTCATCGATCACAAGGAACTCCACAAAGGTGACCTAATCACGTCTGCGCTTGAGAAGGCTATTCAAGACTCCAGAATTTTTATCATCGTGCTCTCCCAAAACTATGCATCTTCCTCCTTTTGCTTAAACGAACTTGCTTACATCCTTAACTTCACTAACCAGAAGGGTTTGTTGGTTTTTCCCATTTTTCATAACGTAAACCCTTCTGATGTGCGAAACCACACAGGTAGTTTTAGAGAAGCCCTTGCTGGTCATAAAAATAAGTTCAAAGCTAACTTGGACAAGCTGGAGACATGGAAGGTAGCTCTGAATCAAGTAGCTAATTTGTCTGGCTATCATTTCAAACATGGGTACCTTTCTCACTTATTTTATTTTAATTCATTAATTTTGATTTGTCTAATGATATTTAATTTTAAAATTTAAAGACATCAAAATACTTTCATCAGTCTTGAAAAAACGTACATACATATATACCAAGACATGTTTGTGAGGCGTTTGATCTGACTTCACACAATTTTTATTTATTTATTTATATTGAACAGGGACAGATATGAATACGAGTTTATTAAGAGTACAGTTGACATGGTCTCTAGCAAGATTAATCGCGTTCCTTTATATGTTGCGGATTACCCAGATGAACTAGACTCACAAGTGCAAGAAGTAAAGTCGCTTCTGGAAATTGGATCTGATGATGTCGTCCACCTAGTGGGGATCCATGGACTCGTTGGAGTGGATAAAACAACACTTGCTGTTGTACTATATAATTCCATTGCTGACCATTTTGAAGGTTTATGTTTTCTTGAAAATGTGGGAGAAACTTCAAACAAACATGGGTTGCCGCATCTCCAAAGCAACCTTCTTTCTGCAATAGTTGGAGAGAAGGAAATTAAATTAACAAGTGTCCAGCAAGGAATTTCCATAATACAGCATAGACTCCAGCAAAAGAAGGTTCTTTTGATTCTAGATCATGTTGATAAACTGGAACAGTTACAGGCAATTATAGGAAAACCTGATTGGTTTGGTCCTGGCAGTAGAATCATCATCACCACTCGGGACAAGCAACTGCTGGCTAGTCACGGTGTTCAAAGAACATATGAGGTGACAAAATTGAACGACGATGATGCTATTCAATTACCTAGTGGGAAAAGCAAATTGAAAATACTTGATGGACGCTGCAAGAAGGTTTTGAATCAAGCAGTAGATTCTGTTATGGGCCTTCCATTAGCTTTAGAAGTTTCCAACCAAGGTTTTAAATTCCGCTTCCGGTCGTTGAAGTTTTAAATTTCGCCAAAGAGATCTTCAGCCAAAGAGATCTTCAGCATTATATGGTAAAGAGATGGTTAGTGTAGAGATTTGTCTTCTTCGTAAGTTAGAGAAAAAAAGTGTCATAGAAAGATTGTTTTACTTTTTCCTTAGTCATGCTATCTTTACTTTATAAGAGATGTTTGTTTCTTTTGTTTCTTTAACTGTAAAAGCTTGATCAAAATTCTCTTATTTCAATGTTGACTTGTTTAATCAAAGCTTGAAAAAGAACCCTTAGTTACTATGAAAAATTGAAGCACAATAGAGTATAATACATATATAGAATATGAACATTAATCGAAACTTTAAAAGAGATATGTAGAAATGAGGATGTATAAGTTAAATAGCGAGTTACGAGATATGATAAGCACATAAAATAAGAAAAACTTTACAATCAAGAGACTAAATCTTTTACTAGACAAAGTTTTTCTTTTGAATGGGTTTTCTATGGACGATGGAATGTTTTGACGCAAATAGATAAACTTGTTAAAAAGAACAAGTTCTTTTTTCATATGGATTCAATCCATACTTTCATTTTGTATTGTGCAAAGCTCGGGCCAGTTTAGGGGGCTAACTACTAAAGAACCCCTAGACTATTGAAAGAAATTTTTGCACTTCACGAACACAACGAAGATGAATGTCTCTACAGATGCCATCCATCTAGAACTTTTCCCCTTTCTCACTATTAGGAAGGGCATTCGAGTGACTTACATCCTTGCTGGATGAAACCATTATCACCTTGGATGAATGTACTCACAAATTTTTGCTCAAAATTCCTATTCATTAAAATCCAACAAACTAAAGAAGGACATTATGAACTTTTGTCAATATAGTAGGAGTTACTGTATGAGGCCCGGGAGAGATTCTAGGGTCTGTAGGTGCCCCCACCATGACTTTTCATAGGGCAATTAATTCAAATCTTCTATTGTGGCCTCTCCTCCAAGTGAAGCCTATGAGATTACAGAGGACATGGCCTCTAATAATTATCATTGTTTCTCAAGGGACAGACATGTGACAAAGAAGTTAGCTATAGTATACCAGGTAGAGACAGAAAGGGTGATAGAGAAAAAGCTAGATGCACTCACCAAGCATAACGAACATTTTATGTAGGCAAAAATTCAATTCATGCCACCTTCCCCTCCTACATGTGAGCAATGCGGGATAACAAGCCATAAAGGTAAGGAATCCTATATGAGCAATTTCTTTGCCAAGACAGTAGAACAAGTGAATTCCATCAATAGCTCCAATAGGAGTCATAATGACCCTTACTCCTTGAAATATAATCTTGGATGGAGAGAACACCCCCATGTCCTAGTAGGTCCAAGGCTTTCTTTCCACTCAAACAAAGTCCAACCCAAGGGAGGAAGTGAAAGTCATCACTCTTAAGAGTGGAAAGAGTTCAAATGGACAAAGAAGCATAAGGCTGCCACCAAAGAAAGCCCAATTGATGCCACCAACAAGGGTAAGGATGTTCTAACGCCAAAATGATAAGTGTCCATTTCCCTCAAAGATTAAAAGATGATAAGGAAGATAAGGAATTTGCCAGTCTCTAGAAATCTTTAGAAAACTACTCGTAAAATATCTCATTTACAAAAGACGTTGCTCAAATGCCCAATTATGCTAAACTTTTGAATGAAATTATGTCTAATAAAAAGAAGTTAGAATGCTTTGAGGTGGTAAACCTAATTAAGGACTATTTTACTGTAATACTTAAGAAATTGCTCCCTAAACTTAAAGACCTAGGAAGTTTTTACTATTCCCTACACTATAGAAAACTTATATTTAGAAAGTATTGTGTGATTTAGGTGAAAGTATAAATCTAATGTCTTACTACATTTTTAAGAAACTTGGCTTGCAAGAACCTTAACCTACTAAGATTTCTCTATAGTTGGTCGACAAAATCATCACTCATTCACTCAGCATAATAGAGGATGTTTTGAAAAAGTGGGGGAGTTCATTTTCCTTGCCAACTTGGTCACCCTAGATATGAAAGAGGATGATAAAGTTCCAATCATTTTAGGCTGACTTTTTCTGATCATAAGAAGGGTGGTGATTGATGTCAAGCAAAGCAAATTGACCTTAAGATTGGGTAATGAGGAGGCAACTTTTAAAGTTTTTAACTCTTATAAAAAATATCTTATCCCTTGGTCCTTGTAATTATGTGCAGTCTTTTGATGTTCCTAACGGACAATCTTGGACAACCACCCATCACAAGGAAGCTTTGCCTTGAAACCCCGGGAAATGCTAGACCATGTAAGGAGCCTATCAAAAAAAGGCCTGAAAAACATAAACTACATGAGTTCAAAATAAGTAAAATGATATTAATTTATGACCCATGTTTGCTCCCTCTTTCGAATGAGTTACACTCTAGATGGTATAGACCCTATAAAGTTACCAAAGTCTTGCCTTATTAGGCAGTGGATGGTATTACATCATAATTACATCTACGAGGTACAACAATTTGTAGTAAATTTTAAATATCATTAAATATTTTTAAAAAATAACACATAAATAAATAAGCATTTTCCTATTTCGTTAAACTTATTTTAAAGAAATAATAACTATTTTTTATGAATATTAATGTATCCATAGTATTACTATTTATAATTTATACATATAAATAGTATATTCTATATATGAAAGTACACAAACATTCTATTTAATTCTCTTTGTTCTCTCTATTCACTTACCTTTATTTTTCACCCTTTTTCTAACATGTTATCAACACCATTTTCTTTCCTCCATTGATTATATTCACTATCAACATTGCAACATGGAAGAAAAAATCTTATAAAAATCTTCATTGGGAAAAGCCATATTTTTTAATTCATATGTCAATGTTAGTTTATCTCTCTATCATAATACTGTGTTTGGTAGAATGTGTGTGTGAAATTCATTTAGATTTAATGGGTCAGGAAGATATTATCAAATAAATAAATTCTGAAAATATTTTTTGCAATGGGTTCTAAAAACACTATCAAAGAAAAAAAATGTAAGAATATTTTCTCACTAAAAGTGAGAAAAAAAATACTCACCGGAAGTGAAAAAAATAGTGCAAAAACAATGAAAATAATATATTTGATTATTTGTTATTGTTAGGAACATGGGTATTTTCTCAATTGTTATGTCTATTATTATATTAGATAATATATTTATTTATATTGTTTATTATATTAGATAATAATATGATACATTATTTATTATTTTTTATTACAATTAATATGCAATATCAACTAATTAAAAAATATTATTTATTTATACTTTCCATTAATTGTTATAAATCAAGTTAATACTAATTGTTAAAATTGATTATATTAATTATCTTATTAATTTATAATTTAAATTCTAATTGAATGATATTGTATTGATAAGTGAGAAATCAAATGTTTCTATGTAATAAGTTGATCGATTAATAATATTTGTTAATATTTATGCATTAATATATACATGAAATATATATTTTTATTGTCAAAACTCACTTGTAAATATTTGGAGAATATTTTCAATTTAAAGTTTTAAACTTGTTTATATGACCCATCAACATTGAGATATGATTATTTAGTAAGAAAAATATATATAATTTTTTGAAGTCAAATTATAAAGTATTGTTTATAGTTAACTCTAATGATTTGTTATTTTTCTTGAAGTTGTGTTAGAATATGTCTCTAAATGTATTTAATTTTCATATGAAACAATTTTATCGATACATGATGCGATCAACGATTTAATTCTCATTATATTATCTTGGTTAAAAGAACTGGAATATAAAATATAATAGATACTCAAATCAAGCTCCAAAATATAGATGTTAATTTTCTAAAGATTATATACATCTATAAATTGAGTCGCCAATTTCTCGATTTAAAATTATGTTAAAAAAATATCGATAAAGATATGTTCTTTATTTATCATTCATTTAATATGCTCATGTAACAGTAGTTGTCATTATATTATAAAACAATTTTATCGATACATGATGCGATCAACGATTTAATTGTCATTATATTATCTTGGTTAAAAGAACTGGAATATAAAATATAATAGATACTCAAATCGAGCTCCAAAATATAGATATTAGTTTTCTAAAGATTATATACATCTATAAATTGAGTCGCCAATTTCTCGATTTAAAATTATGTTAAAAAAAATATCAATAAAGATATGTTCTTTATTTATCATTCATTTAATATGCTCATGTAGCAGTAATATTAAAAAATATTGATAAAGATATGTTTTTTTTATGCATTTAATATGCTCTGTAGTAATATTCCGAATTGAGTTAAAAGAAATGAGTTTTTGAAGAAAAATATTGAAACTTCTTCTAATAGCATAGATTCATTCCTAGAAGAAGTGAATGCAACTATGTATATATGAATTATTTAAATAATTAATTTTTATTATATGAATTTTAATCATTATTTCCTAGGTTATATTTTTTTATTAGATATAATAACCCTTATTATTTATGATTTGAATGTTTTAAATTGATTTAAAAATTTATGTAGTAGCTATTGTACGGTAAGTGGTTTCAATTTCAAATTGATATTTATTTGATATTTTTTTAATTGTTACAATGTTTTTTAATTAACATCTAATAATAAGATTTTATTATTATCTAGAGGAATAAAAGAAAAATTTTGATATTGTATTATATTCTTTTAAGTCTCATAGAAATTTGATAAGTTTTAACAATAGTCATCTAAATGGATACCATATTGAAAAAAAAGTGCAATGAAACAAAAAATTACCTTGTTTTTTTTTTCTTATGATTTATACTACATGTATGTTAATACAATTGAAACACATACTATTGTAAACTATGTTTACATATCAAAATAAATTTTTTATTTAGCATGATTAGTTGGTTCATCCTAGTCTATTATGGTGTGAAAAATAATTGAAAACAATTTCATGTGAACACCAATTGAAGAGCTAGAAGATTTTTCAATCCAATAAATTTCCATATAGTGCTTGTTTCCAAACAAGATTCATATTTCAACTATAACCAACAAAAAAATAATTGAGAATGAATATCTCATATTTATATAAAAATATATATGCTGATATTTTTAGATAATACACCCACCATATGAATCATTTAGTTACTTTAAAATTTTAATTGATACATCAACTAAATGGTCACACGTATGTTCGTTATTAACTTCCAACTAGGCACAGTAAGATTTCTTACTCATCACATGCATATTTGTTGTCAACTTGCAACTAGACGTTGACAAGATTGCTTACTGAACTAATATAACTAAGAGGTTATTTTCTTGATTATACAAATTTAGAAAATATGTTTCGGTAATGATGGTGAATTTTTATCTTAAACTTTTAATGAATATTATTTGCCTATGATAGCATATTTTTAAAATATACTTGTATATTTATTTATTAACTATATGAAATTGGTTGCAGTACTATTATTCATGAGATATAAACTTTTAATTTTTATTTAGGGACATGCAATCTTACTACAATATTAATCACACCAAGCCAACAAGTTATTATAAGTTCTCCCATTTGCAATCAGTAAGTAATCTTATATTTCCCATTTAAGAATTTTTTGAACGTATTGTATATGTTTCAATTGTTCCACCACGACACACTAAGATGAGTTTTCAAGTAAGACTAAGAATATATGTCGGGTACAAATCTCCATCTATTATAAAATATCTTGAATCACCAAGAGATGATTTATTTATGACTTGGTTTGTCGATTGTCAATTTTTTTAACACTAGAGGAAGAGATTAAGTAGTTGGAAAAATATATTAGTTGGAATAAATTATCATTATCATTATCTTGATTTTCGTATAAAATAATGTAAACTAGAAGTTCAAAAAATAATTTATTCATAAATCTTTGCCAACAGGAATTAATAAATCAAATGTACCAATTGTTAAGGCTCTAATAAAACTTGATGTCCTTGTTGGATAATCTAGTATTGTAAATTAGTCTTAACATACACCTAAAGCGTAGTAGATTTATTGGTTCCAAAAATAAAATCCTCAAATAAAAAAATGAGGTAAAAAGTAAGATGGTCAAATTGGGGTCATGGAAACTACAAAAGATTTGTTTGATATAATTAATATTTTAGTTCTAAAAGAACTCACATACTTGAAATTAGTGAAAAAATGAGATCTCAAATTATGTCATGAATGAAATACAATGAAACAAAAAATGAAGTCAATGTTGACAATGTATTTGTATATATATAACATAGTTCTAAATGTAATTAATGATATTGAAGAATAAGAATCAAAGTCTATTAAAGATTCTAGACAAAGAAATGATTTACAAAAATAGAAAGACTCAATTGAGGAAAAATAAGATTCACTTGTCAAGTGAAATAAAAGACTTCAAAACATGTAGTTGATACATATGAAGATGTAAAGTCAATTAGGTTTTTGGACCTATAGTCCATATACCTAAAAATGTAAGACTAGATAGATTTTTGAACTTGTAGTTTATAACCTGAAAATATAAAACAAATTAGTATTTTGGACGCATAATCTGTATAGTTGAAGATGTAAAATTAGTTGAATGCAAATAAGATTTTGTGCAAAAATGAAATGAAATGGATAAAAGTTGTTCAAGGATTATCAATTAAAAGATCAAATGTTGATTTTGAAGAGGTATATTTACGTAGATATGGATGCAAGTACTCTTTGATACTTAATTAGTTTAGTTTCACAAAAGCTCAATTTACCTTTAATGGATTTAATGGCTTGATATTTACAGCTCTATTTTTATGGAAAATTTAATTCAAAGCAATTTTATTAGATCGCGCAAAGCAATCAAGTTAAGGGTTCAAGTTTACCACATCTCTTAAATTCACTTCCTACCCCACCTCTAAATGAGAAACTTAAAGCACTCCTCTAAGTTGTCAATGTTGTAATTTTGTTTGATATTTCAAAAGATTAAATATTTATTATTTAATTAAATATAGGAATTCATTTTAGCTAACATAGATTTTTTTTAATAAGCTTCTCCTATGTACTTGTACAGAGAAAATAGAAAGAAAAAATGAAATAATTTTTTTCATAAGTTAAAATTAACTTACACGTAAGCTAATTTGTAGAAGTTCCCTCATATTAGCTTCTCCAAAAAATGAGAGAGTTTCTACAAATTAGCTTATACATAAGTTTATTTTAGCTTATGAAGAAGTTTATTTAATTTTTTCTTTTCATTTTTCCTTCTCATTTTCCTCTCTTATGAAAAAATTTATCCAAACAAATCTTTGGTTTTATTGACTTGGTCTTCTGACTAATATCACCTTATTCTTTTGACTCAGTCTGGAAAGGTCCTAAAAATGTTGTTTTCTCCCTTATAAATATGTTTTTGAGAAAGTTTACATAGAATACTCTCTTTCATATCTTTTTCTTCTTTCTTTTCCGTGGATTACTAAATTATCTTGCTAGATTTGTTATCTCAATTATTATTGGAAAAAACTTATTAAATCCTAGGAGACTTGCGCACACATGGATAAATCCTTAAGGATAGTGTGATTATTGAACGTCTTAAATTATCTTTTTATGTTAATTTATGTTTCACGCAGGTGGAGAACAAATCAAGGTTTGAAATTGATTGAATGCAATCATGGACAACTACTACAGCAATCTTATGAACTTCTAGTTGTTATTGCTGCCCTTAAAATCTCTTGCTCTGACGTGTGATGGTCAACTCAAGCCCACAAGTCAACACGGCAGAACCACAAAAAATACACAAACCCCCGTTTTGGTGCAGTAATTCATGGAAAGAACCAGATTCAAGTTAACAACAACACTTTTATCGTTTTATTTAATGATGATGATGGGGTTTGAGTGTCAAACTCACACATGTGATTGATTGCTGTGAACTAAAAGTTTATGAAGGTGGTTGCGAACATGCACATGCCATCGTGTTGAGGGAATTAGGATTGGTTCATCAACTTGAGTGCAAACCAACAACACACGATGCTATGCTCTCTCATCCGTTTCAGCCATTACGCTTCTTCTTCATTTCCGGTTTCATCATGATTGATCGTATCTATGGACTTGGACGAATCCACGAAGACCCGAATCTAATGGCTTCCTCTTCACGGCGGCGTTGCTTTGCATTCCACATGTGGTGTCCTCCATGTTGTGTTCCCTGTGCGACAACACGTCGATGTCATCTCTCAGCATGATAATTACGCTAAATATTTTATTATGTTATTTTGAGGAAATAGCTAATATGTGGTTGTTGAAGCTCTTGATAGAATCATGCTGGTAGTGAGCATTGAGTACCTTAGGTACAAAATTGTTGATGACATGAAAGAGAGGGTAAATGATTATGCTAAATCTTACAAGTTGAACTATAAGATAGGAGAAGAGAATTAATTGGTGACATATTAATTGAGCACCATGTTAATAATAACCGGTGTAGGTATGCCTTTTTCTATTACTTTTATTGTGTATATTGTAGAGAGGTTGACATGTGTGGCTTGTATCGAGAGACTTTATATGTGAGTTAAATTTCCTAAGGAGAATTAATAACTTCTACGATAATTAGAGTATCAGTTCTCATGAATATGATGAATGAATGAGATTAGATTCATCCTTAAATCAATATAAAAATTATGATATTAGTGTGTATTACTTTATGAGATGTGAACATTTTTGTTCCATGATTTGTAGATATTGGTTATAAGATTTGTTCAAAATTTTGTGATCACAAGTTTACATGTTTATTATAATTTACATTTGTGGCAATACTTATTAGATATATGTTTGATTTAATACAATATTAACTAAGAGAGAAGCCTAAAGTCTTGAGGAGATACCTAGTACTCGGTAGATATCTTGATTAAATGTTTCAATTATAAAGTGTGTTAAGTGTGTTAAATTAGATTTGAATATACTTTAGGTATTAGTGATGTGATAATTTACGTTATAGAACACTTAAAATATAGTATTGATTTATATTTGAGTGATGAGATTAGAAAATGATCAAAACTAATATCCAGAGATACATGTATAGTTCTTTTTTTCTAAGGCATGTATGTGGTGGTGGTTGATACAATGTTAGAAATGAAATTTATCAAATTGTTTGGTATTTAAAATTATAGAGAAGTTATTTAATCATGATGAGCAAATTTTGATGAGTTTTTGTCAATTTAAATATGTGATATAATTATTTAGAACTTTAATTATTTTTCTTTTTATGGAGATTTTAATCAGAAGTGATATTTTATCTAACTCCATGTTGATAAAAAAAAAGGTATGAAAGTATTAGGAATTTTAATAATGCAAATTTCAAGAAAGTATGATTTGATGATTGTGTGTGGTTCTATAAATTGAACTTGAAACTAAAAATTTGGTGATTTAATTCAGTTCATATTAGATATGTCGTAAGCATGAATTAAATTTGTTAAGGTCATATTGTGTTATGGATATTTGCCATGATGTGTGAACTTTGGTGTGACGTTTGTTAGTGACAATGAATCTTTTAGATGAACATATAAAAGGAGATGTGAATTCTCCAATTTTTGCTTTTGAAAGTAATTATCGTTTATGACATGGATACTAGAAACTGTTTGGACTATTAAAGATATTTGAGTATTTTTTACTTGGTTGAAGTGTCAAGTGTGATGTTCTCCATAATATAAGATACTTGAGAGGTATCATAAATTTTGGTATTAATACAATGAATTTTTCATTGTATTAGAAAATACAATGATGTTAATCCAAATGAGACAAAATTCACTTGTAGTTATGTCACTACACTTGGTTATGGTGAAGTTACTTGGAATCTAGCCAAATAAATAATTATGGAGTTAGAATCCATTACTTTGGAGATGATTAGTTATTAAGCTAAGTGGTTAAAAACTTCTTAGTAAATATTCCTTTGGAATATATAATTGAGAAATAATGTGGTAAAGCAATTGCTTAATTAGAAGATAGAAATATTTTGTGTATGTGAAATCAATAATAGATTCGATTGATCTTGAGACTTAAACCCCTAGGAAAGAGATTGTTATATAAAACATCGAGGGGATGAGACTTAAGCTTCTTGAAAACAAATGATTTATGGTTACATAACCATTGTAATTGGAGATCCCATGAAGAAGGTTCAGTGGATAAGAACAAGTCACTTGTAAGTTTTGCCAGTACTAATATTAATTTTCCTATGGTATGAGAAAGTGCTAGCTACTCCATTAAAGAGAGGTTAAACTTTATAGTAAAGCTTTATGTGATACTGAAAAAGCTTTACAACTTATAAAGTTTTTAATGATTTTCATATCCCTTATAGGTGATGTATGATTTGCAACATACACTTGATGAAATCATCTATATAAGTGTCAAGTGGGATCACTTGTATGAGATCTTGGAAAGATCTTTAAAGTACTCATGAATATCAGGCATGTGCATGGCCTATTTGCGCACAATAGTGATAACAACAAGGATTGTATAGTGTAATATGATTGGTATATCACTAAAACACATCAAGTGTTCTTGGCTCAATAACATTGCTATAGCAACCACATTGTATGTTAAGTCTTATCAGTCTAGGTCTGATTCAATAGCATAGCTACACTAGGTTCAACACATTACATCCTATGTGATGAGAACCCAGGAATTTTCTTCTTTTAAAAAGAAAAAAAGTTTTAACCTTTTGAAATATGTACGAGATTGCTATACTTTGTTTGATATTTCAAAAGATTAAACATTTTCTATTTAATTAAATATAGAAAATTCTTTTAACTAACTTAGAAAATCTTTTTGACTTGGTCTTCTAGACTAAGTCTCACCTAATCTTTTTGACTTAGTCTTGAGTGATTTTAAACATGTTTTCTCCCTTATAAATCTGTCTTTAAGAAGGTTTATAGAGAATGCTTTCTTTCACATCTCTTTCTTCTTCCTTTCCCCTGGGTTATTAAATTATCTTGCTAGCTCTGTTGCCTCAATTATTATTGGAAAGAACCTGTTAAATTTGGGGGGACTTATGCATCATGCAGATAAGCCTTTAAGGGTAGTGTGATTATTGCACATCTCAGATTATCTTTGTGTTAATTTATGTTTCATGTAGGTAGATAACAAATCAAGGTTTGAAATTGATTGAAGATAGATTATCATGGACAACTACTATGACCATCCTTAGCCCCAATGCTCCAAGTAGTTATGTGACGCTTTGTTCAATAATAAAAGAGGATTTTGAAGTTTGTTGAGGTAAGGAGGCAATAATTTGGGTATGCATAGAATGATGTGAATCCGAGAAGGTAGGAAGAACATAGGAAGGACACTAAACATGAGAAGATCGAAGCCCAAGATTGAAGAGGTTTGAGGAGGAAATTTAAGAAAAGATGGGCCTCCTTTTAGGGCAAGGAGAGCTTATGGAAGGCCCAACCCTATTTACACTTTGGGACTGTTCACAATGTCGTTGAGTGACTTGTAGGATCTTTGTATAACTTCTTTAGTTTGTCTTTGTATTAGAAACCTTGGTTTATTTCTTTAGATGCACTTTAGCCCATTAGACATGCCTAGAGCCTTGGATGCATCTAGATGCATTTGGCATCTAGACATATTTGGACGCATCTAGGTCCTTTGGATGACACTTGAATCCTTTGGATGACCTTTAGATTGCCTTTGGATGCACTACTGGTTAGGATACTTAGGACCTTACTTTTTGGGCCGACCTTGCTCCATGGCCCAAGGTCTTCACACCTAGCTTGCTTAGCTCTTAAACTTGTAATTAGGATCAATATACGAGATTAATCCTAATTGGTTGTAACTAACTTTGGTTTATTTTTGAAACTTGCATTGTAAGCAATAGAGAGTTTTCTCTCAACATATTCTTGAGCTAAGAATACCTAATTTTCATCCAATTCTCCATGAAATTTATTATAAATTTCGTTTTTGCTTATCTAATTCCTATAGAATTAGTCGTGAGTCATTTCTAAACCTTTCTCCATTTTCTTCTTTTCAATTTCTTCAATTTTAAGTTCTGTAATCAATTTGATTTCATGCTAACCTAATCAAATCGAAGTTCATCACATAATGAAGAGAAAAAGAAAATGAAATTGATTTGAACACAGCTGCAAGTGGGAGAGTGGTGTTTATGGTTCGGTGATAGTGGAACAGATTTTAGTTGCTTCCCCCTATATATTTGCAATCCCCTGCTGTGTAATTCACAACATACAAAATGCAACACAAAAGGAAAGTCATAACTTGTGGGTTACGTTCATGCACAGTGAGAAACATACTAGGTCAAAAAAACTTTATTTATTTATTTGTTCTCATTTCTTCTCTTCCCACTTCCTTCTGCATTTTTGTATTTTTTTTTCTCGGTAGATGTTGTTCTGAATTTTAGTTTCCGAAATGTATTTAATATATTTTGAGAACTATGTTTTGGAAGGTGTAAACAATTTTAACACTTAAGAAACTAAATTTCGAAAGTACTGAAATTTTTACATTTTTGAAAGCATGTAATAATTAAAGGTGGCTAATAGATGGATTCAATAACTTATTAGTCAGATTATAATAGATAGATTAAAAATAAATAATTAATTCATTTTGATTTGCTAAAGAGTTATTTAAAAAAATCTAATTCATTCATGATTTATTTATAAAAACCATCTAATATATTTATTAATAATTTTTTATAAATGGATATTTAATTTCCACACAAATATTTTTTAAAATTATATTTTAGATTTATAATAAACTATTTAATTACTTAATTAGTGAATGGATCCCTAACCATATATAAAATTAAATGATTATATTGGATCAAATCTATTTTTTTATTAAATATATTGGATGGATAATAAATAAATTGACTAACCTAGTTGTTAAAATCTCTCTTAGATGTGGCACCACAAACACATTTTTGCATAACAAAGCATGAATCACTCTTAGATGTGGGTCTTTGTAAGCTTGGAGATGAAGATGTTGTTGGTGCTTAATTTCACATGGGTTGGTATTTTAAGAAAGAGGTGTGGTGAACCATTGGATCTGATGATGGAAAAGTGGATCTAATGGCAGAGTGTATCTCAAAATCTTGTAATACTTAATTATAAAATTTATTTATATTTAATTGATTATTTTTTACAACTTATAAAAAGTTGAGGTATTCAAAAACATAAATTTTGAAGGATTATTTTGTAAGGTGAATTTTAATAGATTTTATGTGACCATTTAGTAATAAATAACTCTCCCAATAATTTTACCCAAATTTTTGAGACTTTTTAACTTTCTCATTTCTTTTTTTTTATATTGCTAAAATACTTTTTTTTTTCTTTTCATTACACATAATTATTTTTCTTTTCATTGAAGGTGATAGAGACATTAGCATAGTTCTTGGCCATCTCATTCTTTCAATCCTACATGTCTTATCAACATTTCTTTTCTTTTTCTCGTATTTTATTTTTGTGTGCCCTTTTCATGTCTTTTTAATTCATTGTTAGAAGAAATTAAATATAAATTATACAAAAATAATGTTATTACTTGATTAATATGATAGATATTCTTGTAAAATTTATTTTCTTGATGGGTGATAACTATTGATCTTACATATGTTGTATTAATAACTCAAATAAGGGATTTACGGAAAAAAAATAATAAAGAAAATGAAAAATTCTAATAACATTGAAGGTTTGCTATAAATTCGTGAATTCTTTTCAAATCTTATAAATCTATAAAATTATTTCAAATTTTATATATTCTTATGATTTAAATCTATAAAATCTTAATTATAAAATTCATTTTAAAAAATCTTATAAATCCTTGCATTCCTGCTTAGTCTTTTAAAATTACCTTTTTTACACCAAAATATCTATTAAAATATCAATTAAATACACCCTCTTAAATACTCAGAATGGTGAAAATTCTAATCGGCCGTTTCCAAAATTTTATTTTGAATTTTTTTACACTTCCAAAATCTAATTTATGAAATTTGTTTAATGCATTGGATCCGTAAACTAAATTCTAAAACACCAATCTATTAGAAAAATATATTCTGGAAAATAGTTTCTAGTAAATCTACAAAATTAAAAATAAAATAAACGCCGACACTCATCAGAACAAATCATTTGGAAGGTGAAGAAGAGGTCAGTGATGACTGAGAAGACCAACAAAAAGTCAAAAGGGAGGGAGAAAGGGAGAATGTACTGCTAGAGGGAAATTAGGGGTATTCTGGGAATAACATTTTACAGAAGAAAAAGGGGTGCAATGACCAAAAAAAAAAAAAAAAACATGTAAATAAAATCTACTCATGAAATGGAGATTTATTTGCACCCTTTTTTTCTTTGCGTATCCCCTTCCGATTTCTTTTTGTATTTTTACGGAAATACTCTTTTCGAAACGTAATTTTGAAAATTTATTCTCCAGCACTGGTTTGACAATACTGAAACTAGTTTCCCTATTCTACTTATGTTTTAATATATTATAAAAATTAGTTTCGATAATGTACATGTAATTATGTTTTAATGCCATACAAAAACTAGTTTTTTGTAACGTAGTTATTTATTACATGTAAAAATTAGTTTATGAAAGTAACTTAGTTAATTTTCATGTTAAACATTTAATTTCTATTATTTTTGTTAAATAATGGAATAACTTGGCAAAAACAATTTAAGGCAAAATTGTTCGTAAAAAAAATAAGTTATCATAGTCAAATATAATGTACAAGTCAAATACAATGTAAAAGAATTATCATAACTGAAAAAAAATATATTTTACATTAGTTAAAAATAATTTTTACATTCGAGTTTTTGTTTACATTGAGTTTTAGAAATCGATGTAAAATGATTGAGGTTAAAACTCATTTCTAAACTAGTGTAACTTGCCTAAGTGCCTTCTTGCAAGATGTTTCCTATGTTTTGCATGAAGTTCTAAACAACAATCCTCTAAGTGAACGTCCTTAGATTAGACATGAATCGAAGTAGCATGAAAATTCTGTAACACCTATTTATAGTTATATTACTTAGATCAAACATGAATCGAAGTAGCATGAAAATTCTGTAACACCTATTTATAGTTATATTATTAAGTATTTATTATTGTTTATTCTATGATATTGATTGAAAGTTTGGATATAAATTTGGAAATTTTGAGAGACTCAAATTAACTTAGAATAAAAAATAATAGGCTTAAATATTTTTAAGTCTATGCAAATATAGTTCTATATATGGTTTTAGTCATTCCAAAATCTTTTGTTGTTTTGATCCATGACATTTTCAAAGTGTTATTTTTTAGTTCTTATCATCAACTCTAGTTAATTTAGTGCTAACATTACTAATAAATTAAAGAATATTAAGATAAATAAGGTAATGAATAATATTTTAAATTAAGATAATTTGATTATTTTTAGGTGTTTAATTAAATTAAGTAATATTTTTATTATTTTACATAAATAAGATAATTACATATAATTTACTTTTATAATTTATTTTTAATCTATTACAAATAGTGGTTATTAGTACTTTTAATGATGTTCTTACTTTTCAATTAACTAATTTTTTTTAATTTAAAAAATATTTTAAATAAAATAAAATACACTTATGTGTTTATAATTTCATTTTAATATATTACTTATTATTTTTATATTTCAATTAATTAATTTTAAATTATTCTAATATAATTTATTTTTTAATATGTTTCAAGTAGTAATCTTGTCTTCAAAGACAAAAATAAATAGAAATATAATATATAAAATGTAAATTATGCTACAATCAGTAAGAATTAATGAATTGAAATGTAAAAATAACATAAAAAATAATGTATTAAAATTAAATTATTAACTTTTAAATATATTTTTAAATACAATGTTTAGTGAATTGAAAATAAATAATAATATTAAAAACAATAAAAATCCTTGTTGATCATATATTAAAAAATAAGTTATAAAAGTAAATTACATGTAATTATCTTATTTATATAAAAGAATAAATGCATTATTTAATTAAACTACGTAGCTAAATATAATCCAATTATATTAATTAAAAATATTGTTCATTATCTTAATTATCTTAATTAATATTATTTATTTTGTTAGTGATGTTAGCAATGAACTAACAAGAGTAGTGGTAAGGTAAGTACTACAAAAGGATACTAAAATAATGTTAAGGATATAAAAATAACAAAAAATTACAAGAATTAAAACCAGACAAAGTTATATTTGCAAGAACTTAAAATGTACTTAAGCCAAAATAATACCGGCTCGGGTCCTTTTTATAAGACCCAATTAAGGATCAAGAAAATTAATATATGTAGGTGGTAAAATTAAATTTTTCCTAAATTTTATATGTTTTTCTAAAATTACCCATAACTTTAAATGAAACATATTTTTATTTATTTTATAAATATTCTTTTTATTTTTTTAACTCTTTTAGTCTCTCATCATGAATATATTTATTATTTAAATTTTTATTAGCTATGCATCTCAACCATCAAAGCAAAATTCTTCGTATGCTGTTTATATGAGACAAAGTTAGACGTTGAAAGAACTTATAAATTATTGTATTCCACTTACTATTTACTGATCTTAAAAAATAACTCATAATTAAGAATATTTTTGTGAAAAATAATTAATGAATGAGACGTTCTAGATTCATTCTTATAAAAAGAATTAAGGAAAAGTTTAAATTTGGGTTTTATTAAAAGAAAAAAAAAAAGGGAGCATCTAGATTTGATTTTTAAGAAAAGTTCTCAACTAGAATCGGGGAAAAAGTAACAATTAGTAATTAGACATAAATATACTTTTGGTTCAAGTAATATATTGTCTTTTAGAAATTAATATATCATATTGATATATAAAATCGAGATAGGTACCTTTCACAAAATTAGAAGGAAGTTGTTAATATTAATGCTTTGTTCATTTTTCTAAAGATAGGAGAAAAGATAAAACTAAAAAATGAAATATTCTTTGAAATTCTTTATTAGTCAAAACTCAAGTTTGAAATTCAAGTTTGAAATTCATGTTGATAACTTTTTTTTTCTTTTAGTTAACTTCAAAATAATAGAAAAAAACAGAATTGATTATTGAGCCATATGAGTTAGGAAATTCTCAAATACAGTTTTAAAGAAAGGAATTTACTCACCTATTTCGATCAATGAGAACTGACCTGAAAGGAATTTACTCACCTATTTCGATCGAGGAGAGCTGACCTTAGTTTCGGTCTTTATAAATTTTTTTAAAATAGTCATTGTAAAAATTTCCTTCTTATTTGGTCCTTATTATTTTGTTTAGTTGTAATATAGTTATTTTTATTTTAGTCTATATAATATATTGATAATTTACGTTTAGTCCTGACCATTTATTTTTCAAAGGAACTATTTCAAAATGAATAAAATATTATAGAGACTATAATAAAAAATAAATATATTACAACAACTAAAAGAAAAATAGTAAGGATAAAAATAAAAAAATTTACAAGGTCATTTTAAAAAATAATAATTTTATAAGAACTAATAACTAATTTAGCTCCTGTAGAATAAAAAGAAAAAAAAATCTAAAACATTTAGAAACATTATGTTTTAGGTTTAGAATAATATTAGAATGGCATCTAAAATATAAAATAATTCCTACAATTTATGAAGGAAATAATTATAATAAATAATTACCTCAAGAGAATAAATTTAAAAATAACCAAAAGATAATTCAAAAAGTTCACTAAGAAATTTTTTAATCTAGAAAATATATTCAAAATATTAAAATAAAATTTTGAATCTTTTTAAAAAATTTTAAAATTCCTGTGTAAGTTAGCCAAAGTGCCCCCGAGTAATAGAAGAGCGATCCTGAAATGTTAATTTCATAATTTTAATAATTTATGATGTGTTATTTTCAAATAATTACAATTGGTTTCAATTAATTACTTGAGGCAACAAAAACAATTTTCCTTGGTTTTTCTCTCAAATTGAGTTAAACTTATAGTTGCAACAAAATTTTTAGTTAATAAAAAATTATTTATTAAAATAGGTCTAACAAAAATTTGTAATTAATAAAAAATTAAAAACTAATTAAAATAAGACATGAAATATAATCAACTAATGTTTAATACAATATGTGTGGATTCATATCTTATTGATATTAGGATTTTGACGCAACATCACAACAACAATTGTCATTAATATTTTATAAATTTGATAAAATTTTTAAGTACTACAAAATAAAATAATAAAATTTAATTTATATGAATATTTATTAAATTAAAAAATTTATTAAAATAAATTGTTATATTTTTAATTCAAAAAAATCTATAAAAATTTTTACAGAATCACAATGTGCAAGAAAATTGTTTGCGACTAAAAAATTTCCAATAAATATATCTGCGAATTTTCATATGAAATTTTTTTGCAGGAAATACTTATGCAAAAAATATACTTGCGAATTTTTCTATAGGCATATTCGCAGGAAATGCTTCTATCAAAAATATATCTACAAATTTTTGTACGAAAATTTGCATAGAAAATGCTCCCGCTAAAGATATACCTGCAGATTTTTCTGCAGATTTACCTACGATATATAAAATTCTTGCCAATTTATAATTCAAAAAAAAATTATCTACCAATCTTACGAATTTAAGACGTAGGAAATTCGGAAAGAAAATTAATTTTTGTGACCGCATTTTAGAGTCCCAAATGTCACTTCCTTGTGAATGACGTCTAATTCTATTTTATTTTAAAATATAGCAATAAGATCTTATCATCAAGGCGTAAATCATATATAATTTATGGAAATCCGTTACTATTTCCATTTCGTCTAACCTTGAATATTTTTTGTTAAAAATTTATTGCCATTCATTAATTAAATAATATATGTAAATAAATCAACAAGTTATTAAATTATGTTGCATATAAAATTGTGAAATGTCAAAAATTGCAATTCAATTGTCAAAATTGGTATTCAAACTTGGAATAGATGAAGTCTGGTTTAAGTTCTAAAGTTGACATACAATTAAATTTCCAAAGAAAATATTAAGTATTTGATGCATTATTAGCACCATGATCGGATAACCACGGGTACCGAGAAGAAAGATTCGTATGACTGTAGATGGAGTGTTGGGTCTCCAAAGTCAAACAAGAACGCAAACTTATAGAATTTTATGTGATTAATATGATTGTGGATGGAGTGTTGGGTCTCCAAAGTCAAATAAAAACGCAAACGCAAGAGTTGAACCATCATGTCTTTTCTTAATCGACAAAATTTATATACAGTTACTTAAACCATTATATAGTTTAACGCCTAGAAATTAATTTAACTACATTGCCAACCTTAAAACTTATGTCCTCTAATTTATTTATATTACTCAAAGCTTAGTTCTTTCTTTCATAGCTTAAACATCCTAGCATTTAGCTTACACTTTTCTTAATCAAATTCAGCTTATTTTGGAACTCTAAGGCCTTGGCTCCTAATTAATGTATGATACTTAGAACAGTAAAAATTCTACTTAATCTCCTGATGACCAAAAGGCTGTACGTGGACTATGTAAGCAAAATCAAGCATTATATTTTGTATTCTTTCACCTTCTTAGTTTAATTACAAACACCATATAACCCTAACCTTCAATTTTATTACTCCACTTCTTAATTTTTAAATCAAAGTAATCCTATTCTATTAGTTCAAGTTACTAATAATTCAATACGTACGCCTTATACTAAATTACAACTTATCCTACTTGGTTCAAATTTAAACTAGTCATAAACTTTATTCACAATTCCAGCCATCCTTTTTAATTTTTATCACAGCTTAATGACATCTATTCATTATTTAATCAATGGAAATATATCGATGATAATAAAAATTCAATTCCATCCTCCTTAGACTCAAATGGCCGTGGCACTCCCATGACCAACCATGCAAGCAAATTTTTTAGTTTTACACACATTAAAATATACCAATTAATCATTCAACTCATCAAATAAATAAAAAAAATAAAAAACTCACTCAATCCCTCCTCCAAACACCCAACACCATATCCAAGTAAAAAATAAAACCAAAAGGCAATATCATCTCATTCAAGACAACTAACATCATCCAAGAGCCAATGAATAATTCAAAAACAGTCCTAAAATCACCAAAATCACAACAATTCAATTTTCTAATCAATTTCATGCATTCAAACATAAATTCAATAAATCAATTGGTTTAACCTCTAAAAGTAAAAAAATTGACGGTGACTTTTAGTATTACAAAAATGTCTACTCCATTGGATCCAAAATGAGCATAAATACATCTCTCACTCTGACCGGACGTAATTTGAGATCTTGGGGAAAAATATTTTATTGTCATTGATTCAATCAAATAAAACTTCATTGCATTATTTTATTGGTTCAATGCATAGCTAGGAAAACGCTTTAAGTTTGCGTTATCATTTGACTTTTGGAGAACCTACCCAACACTTTCCATCTAAGTCTTCATGGCTATGCGACCATCCTCATCTTCCTTTAGTTATGGATTCAGCTACGATGTGTTCCTCAGCTTTAGAGGGAAAGATACTCGTTACGGTTTCACTGGCAATCTCTACAAAGCCCTTCGTGACAGCGGAATTCACACCTTCATAGATGACCAACAGCTTCAGAGAGGGGACGAAATCACGTCAGCACTTGAGGAGGCAATAGAAGAGTCTAGAATTTTCATCATCGTTCTCTCCCAAAACTATGCATCTTCCTCCTTTTGCTTAAACGAACTTGCTTGCATCCTTAAGTTCATTAAGGGGAAGGGTCTGTTGGTTTTGCCAGTTTTTCATAATGTGGATCCTTCTCACGTGCGACACCACACAGGTAGTTTTGGAGAAGCACTAGCTAATCATGAAAAGAAGTTGAACACTAATAACATGGAGAAGCTGGAAACATGGAAGATGGCTTTGCATCAAGTAGCTAACTTGTCCGGCTATCATTTCAAACATGGGTACCCTTCTTCACTTCTCTAATGATTTTTTATTGTTAAAATTTAAAGAGCAGGACATATATACATACATGCATAAATTCACACAATTTCCTCTCATTGAATAGGGATGGATATGAGTACGAGTTTATTAAGAGGATTGTTGAATTTGTCTCTAGCAAGATTAATCGTGCTCCTTTATATGTTGCGGATTATCCAGTTGGGCTAGATTCACCAGTGCTAGAATTAAAGACGCTTCTTGATGTTGGATCGGATGATATCGTCCACATGGTGGGGATCCATGGACTTGGGGGAGTGGGTAAAACAACACTTGCTATTGCAGTATATAATTGCATTGCTGACTATTTTGAGGCTTTATGTTTTCTTGAAAATGTGAGAGAAACTTCAAACAAACATGGGTTACCACATCTCCAAAGCAACCTTCTTTTTGAAACAGTTGGAGAGAAGGAAATTAAGTTAACAAGTGTCAAAAAAGGAATTTCCATAATACAGCATAGGCTCCAACAAAAGAAAGTTCTTTTGATTGTAGATGATGTTGACAAACAGGAACAGTTACATGCGATTGTTGGAAGACCTGATTGGTTTGGTCCTGGTAGTAGAGTCATCATCACAACTCGGGACAAACAGTTGCTAGCATGTCACGGTGTTAAAAGAACATATGAGGTGAAAGAATTGAATCACGATGATGCTCTTCAATTACTTAAATGGAAAGCTTTCAAATTGGAAAAAGTTGATCCACATTACAAGTATGTTTTGAATCGAGCAGTAACTTATGCTTCGGGCCTTCCATTGGCTTTAGAAGTAATAGGTTCCAACTTATTTGGAAAAAGTATAGAACAATGGAGATCTGCTTTAAATCGATATGAAAGAATTCCTGATAAAGAGATCCAAGAGAAACTTAAAGTAAGCTATGATGCTTTGGAAGAAGATGAGCAAAGTGTTTTTCTTGACATTGCCTGTTGCTTCAAAAAATATGATTTGGCGGAGGTCGAAGATATACTTCGTGCTCATCATGGCCACTGCATGAAACATCATATTGGAGTGTTGGTTGAAAAGTCTCTCATAAAGATTAGTTTTGATGATAAGGTGACACTACATGACTTGATAGAGGACATGGGAAAAGAAATTGTCCGGAAAGAATCACCAAAAGAGCCTGGGAAACGTAGCAGATTATGGTTCCCTAAGGATATTGTTCATGTTTTAGAAGAAAGTAAGGTGAATATGACTGATAGATGGTTTACTTTTTCATCTTTAACCTTGAATTATCTCTTTTGTTTATTATATGCTCACGTCATAATTCTTATTTTGCTTTATAATATGTACATTTCTCTAAATATGCATGTTGAAGTCCTAAATGATTGGTGATTTTTGTATTATAAGGGAACTAGTCAGACTGAAATCATATTTCTGGATTTCCCCTTATCTGAAAAAGTAGAATGGGATGGAGATGCCTTCAAGAAGATGAAAAATCTCAAAACACTTATTATTAGAAATGGTCTTTTCTCCAAAGGTCCAAAACATCTTCCTAATACTTTAAGAGTACTGGAATGGTGGAGATATCCCTCACAGAATTTTCCATATGATTTTTATCCAAAGGAACTTGCAATATGCAAATTACCCTACAATGGCTTTACATCACTCGGGTTGGCTGCCTTATTATTAAAAAAGGCAAGTATGTTGAATTCATTTTCTTGATCTTGTTTATTAATAAGTTCATCACTTTAAGGTTATTCATTTGATTTGTTTTCCTTGTTCATGGTGCAGAAGTTCCTGAATTTGACAAGTTTAAATTTTGACATGTGTCAATATTTAACACAGATACCAGACGTATCTTGTCTCCCACATTTGGAAAATTTATCATTTCGATTGTGTCAGAGTTTATTTACAATTCACCATTCGGTTGGGTTCTTGGACAAACTTAAAATCTTGAATGCTGATTATTGCCGCAAGCTTAAGAGTTTTCCTCCCATCATGTTGCCCTCTCTTGAACAACTCTTACTTACATTTTGTGACAGTCTCGAGAGTTTTCCAGAAATATTAGGAAAGATGGAAAATTTAACACAACTTGGTTTGCAAGGAACTCCCATAAAAAAATTCCCAGTTTCATTTCGAAATCTTACTCGGCTTCAAAAGTTAGACCTGGGTGACACCGGAGCACAGAGGCTAAGTGGCTGTGATGCTGCCATTTTCATTTCGAACATTTCCATGATGCCGGAACTGGTTGAGATCACAGCTTGGCGATGGGAAGGATGGCCATTGCCTAAAGAGGACGTGGCTGAAGAAAAAGTAAGCTCATCGGTGTCTTCAAACGTGCAACATCTTCATCTCCTAAACTGCAATCTATCAGATGATTTTTTTCCAATAGTTCTCCAATGGTTTGCTAATGTGAAGGAGTTGAACCTATCATGGAATAATTTCACAGTTATTCCTAAATGCATCAAAGAATTCCGCTTTTTAACTAGCCTTACTTTGGACGATTGTGAGAGTCTTGTAGAAATTGGAGGGATTCCTCCAAACTTGAAATATTTCTCTGCAAGAAACTGCCTATCCTTGAGTTCCTCATGTAGAAGCATGTTACTGAATCAGGTATTGTTTCTTATGCATTTGATTTGGTCATTCATTGTGTATTTAATGTTACTAAACTTGATGAATTATTTGTGACTAACAGGAACTGCATGAGGCTGGAAACACCCACTTTTATTTGCCAGGAGCTAAGATTCCAGAGTGGTTTGAGTGCCAGAGCTTGGGACCGCCAATTTCTTTGTGGTTCCGTAACAAATTCCCAGCCATAGCTATTTGTCTTGTTATGGGAGCAGCGGGCAAGTATTCCTCTTCGAAAGCTGGTATGTTTAGACCCGTCGTGATCATCAATGGACGTAAACATTTGTTTGACAGGTTGTGGATTGGAATGGATTCTACATGTCTTTTTGATCTTCAAGAGATAAAACTCGATGATAATTTAGATGAAGTACTTTTAGAAAATGAATGGAAACTTGCAGATATTCTATATGAAGATTTCAAATCTGCCCCAACGCCTTTAAAAAGCGGAATCCATTTATTGAAACAAAAATGTAGCATGGAGGATATTCGATTCACCAATCCTCGTGGAAAAAGAAAACTAGATGATGATGTCAATAGTTTAGAATCACAAAACCATCAGTTGCTAAAAAAGCAAGGATTTGTGCAGATTGAAGTTGCTGAAACACAGTTTGTGCAGCAGGAACAGCGTATGGGTTTCTGGTCGCGCATGTGGAACTGGGCACGTAGTGGTTTTTTCATTTCTTCCTTCCCCAGCAATAAATAAGTGGTCAATATTGTGAAGGTGGATTCCAGTTCAATGGTACCAACCCAGATAAAAGACAGCATTGAAACTGAATTATCTTAAGTTTGGTTTTAGATATTTAACTTTGCTTTGGTTTCAATAAAAATAGATTGAGCATTTGAACATTTTTATACATTGAAGTAGTGTTTATTGTTCTATATTTTACTTTAAATCCTGAATTATTAGGTTTTAGATAGCAATCTCAACTTTATCCTTGGTCTAGAGTCTAGACCTCTCCTTCAGTTTACAATATTTCATTTAAAAGTGGTGACAAAATCTTTCTATAATTGATCTTCCTTAAGTCACCCCTTTTATAGAGATTCTAATACTTGGCTGTTTTCTTTCTGTGATGATGGTAGAAATGTCTAAATGATATGGTCCTCCATTTCCTTAAGATTATTCAGGAAGTGTTGATTTGGCAGCTAGCACCTTTGAAGTTTGATTCCTATTGTGCGCTTTTCAATATTCAAAATAGAATATGTATTATAATAAAAACTTAATTTAAGTTATACATAATTAGTTGAACAAAGAAGTTCATATTGATTTTCTTCATTTTCATTCACTTATCTAGTTGTGTTGTTTCTCAGATTAGTACGTAAATCCCATTGTTTTCCCATTGTTTAATTGCACTTTACTTTGGGTTATCAAAAGTGTGTGGAAAGGAAAGAGCAAACACCTTTTTCTTAATTACTTCAATTCTATTTTACATTCTAAGATGCAACCTAAGCAAAATTGGAGGAGAAAGTCAACATCCTTTTCTTTGTTCCTTGTTAACTACCCTAATTCTGTTTTACTTCCTCAAGGTGCAATCACATTGTGCTTGGAAATAACATCTTTCCTCTTTCGTAAATGTTGCCAACTGTGCTAACTATAGGCTGTAGAAATGCTCTGTTCATATCCGTCTATATGCATCTTTTATAATAATTTATGATTCTAATACTATTCCTTCCAACAAAATTAACATTAATTTTATTGGTGGAATTAATCATATTTTTGTCTCTTCGAACTGGTCTTTTCTTCAGCTCTTGTCACTGCCCTGTAGTCTTTTACTACTCTAGGTTGAGAAAACACATTGCATTATTGCATTATGTTAGAAATAATAATTAGAAAAAAAAAAGATTGTAAGATGAAGAGTTTTTAGTTACTCTGTGTTAAGGGACAATTACTCTATATCAAGGAATAGTTACGGATAATTACTCTATACCAAGGAGTAGTTACGGATAATTACTCTACATTAAGGAGCAGTTATTTTGCATTAAGAGGCATTACTGTTTTGTAACCGTCATTTATGAATATTTAGTGCATTAATTAAAAGACGTTGTAATATTATGAATTACTCTATTTATAAATTGCTCTATTATAAATAGGGTATCAACCTATGTAACTGATACACCAAGAAATAAAAATATTTTTCTCCTCTAGTTTATCTAACAAAGTGGTATCAGAGCTTAGACTCTGGTGGATTGAAAGAAACACTTAGTGATTTGAGAGATACGGTTAGTGAGTTGAGAGATGATAAGTGATAATTTGAACTTGTTTCAATTCTCTCGTCTTATAATGAAAATTATGACAATTGGTGTCGTCGCATGAAAGCCTTGCTAGGTTCCTAAGATGCTTAGGAGGTTGTGGAGAAAGGTTATACTCTCCCTGAAGATGAGACTATTTTGTCACAACATGAGAAGGAGATTTTGGTAAAGACGAAAAAGAAGGATCAACAAGAAATTACCTTCATCTATCAAAGTTTAGATTTAGCTATGTTTGAGATGATGTCTAATGTATCCACCTCCGAAGAAGCTTGGGAGATTTTGAAAACTTCTTTTGAAGGTGTTGACAAGGTGAAGAAAGTGTACCTACAAATTCTACGAGGAGAGTTTGAATCCTTGCGTATGAAGGAGTCTGAATCAATTCCAGATTTTGGCAATAGGATGATGACAATAGTGAACCAAATGAAGCGTTACGGAGAGAATATAGAAAATATTCATGTGGTAGAAAAAATTCTTCGTTCTTTAACCATAAAATTTGACTTTATGGTTTGTATAATTGAAGAGTCAAAGGATTTAGAATCGATGACAGTGGACCAATTGATGGGTTTACTTCAAGCATATGAAGAAAGGTTCAAGAGAAGACATGAGGAGCCTTTGGAGCAAGTCCTAAATGTCAAAGCTTCTTTGAAAGAAAATGGAGGAGAAAAATATCAAAGAGGACATGGACGTAGACGTGGACGTGGACGTAGCCAAGGAAGAGGAGGAAGAGGTAGAAGAGGAGATCATGACAACTTTTATAATACTGAAAGAAGTGATCAACCCACCAAAGGTCGTGGAAAATGAAGAGGTAGAGGCAATTTTGATAGAACGAATGAAAGGAGGTATTATAAATCTAATGTTGAATGTTATAATTGTTGTAAATATGGTCATTTTTCTTGGGAGTGTAGAACCAATGTTAAAGAAAAGGAAAATCT
Source organism: Mucuna pruriens (assembly GCA_025330945.1). Classification (NCBI taxonomy): domain Eukaryota; kingdom Viridiplantae; phylum Streptophyta; class Magnoliopsida; order Fabales; family Fabaceae; genus Mucuna; species Mucuna pruriens. The sequence continues at coordinate 749,813 of JAENHJ010000545.1, forward strand.
TTTTGGTGACAAAGAAGAAGGTGAAGAGCCAACACTATTGCTAGCACTTAATGAAAATAGTGATGATAAGAGCCTATGGTATCTTGACAATGGAGCAAGCAATCACATGTGTGGTTACAAGGAGAAATTTGTGGAGCTTGAAGAGAAGGTGAGGGGAAATGTTTCCTTTGTTGATTCTTCCAAGGTGCAAATCCAAGGGAAAGGTACTATTTTAATTTCCTTAAAAGATGACACTCACAAATTCATCAAGGATGTCTATTATGTTCCTAAATTAAAAAGTAATATTTTGAGTTTGAGACAACTTGTTGAGAAGGGGTATGAAATCCTTATGAAAGAAAATTGTTTGTGGCTTAGAGATCAAAATTCTAATTTGGTTGCTAAGGTGTTTATGTTAAGGAATAGAATGTTTATGTTGAGCATTAAGATCAATGAAGCAAAATTCTTAAAGGCTAACATAAAAGATGAAGCGTGGTGTTGGCATGAGGTTTGGGCACTTGAACTTTGGAGCACTTAAGGCCTTAGGAGATGAGGAGATGGTGAAGGGGATGCCTCACATCAACCATCCTAATCAATTGTGTGAAGCATGTCTCCTTGGCAAGCATGCAAGAAGAAGTTTTCCTAAAGAAGCTAAATCAAGAGCAAATGAGCCTCTCCAACTTGTGCACACTGATGTGTGTGGTCCAATTGGTCCTCCTTCATTTGGTAAAAATAAATATTTCTTTCTTTTTATTGATTATTTTAGTAGGAAGACTTGGGTGTATTTCTTGAAGCATAAATCTGAGGCATTTGTAATATTTAAAAATTTTAAAGCTCTTGTAGAAAAAGAGAGTAGTTATGTAATTAAGGCTTTAAGATCCGATAAAGGTGGCGAATTCACATCAAAAGAATTTAATGAATTTTGTAAAAAGAATGAGATTCGCTGTCCTTTAACAATTCTTAGAATCCCACAACAAAATGGGGTAGTAAAGAGAAAAAATAGAATTATTCTTACCATGGCTAGATGTATGTTGAAAGCCAAATCTATGCCCAAGGAATTTTGGGCTGAAACTGTTTCTTGTATAGTTTATTTGTCTAATCGCTCTCCTATAAGGAATGTTAAAGGTCAAACACCTCAAGAAGCATGGAGTGTAGTGAACCCAAAAGTTGACCATTTTAGAGTCTTTGGGAGCATTGCATATGCTCACGTGCCCAACCAAGGAAGATCCAAGCTTGATGATAGAAGTGTGAAGCATGTGTTCATTGGTTATGACGCAAATTCAAAAGGCTACAAGTTTTATAATCCAAACAGTGGGAAGATGATTATAAGTAGAGACATAGAATTTAATGAAGAAGAGGCATGGCATTGGGAGAAAGAAGAAGTCACTTATGATTTCCTTCCATATTTTGAAGAAGTTGATCAAGAAGTTGTAGTACCAAATGAGTTTACTACTCCACCTCAATCACCAACTCCTTCAATTCATGAAGGCTCATCCTCCGAAGGGAGTTCAAGTAAAAGGACACAAAAAATAAGAAGCATTCGAAAAATATATGATGAAATTGAAATTATAAATGATTTATTTTATCTTTTTGTTGATAGTGAACCTCTAACTTTTGATGAAGCTACAGAGGACAAAAGGTGGAGACAAGCCATGGAGGAAGAAATCAAAGCCATAAAGAAGAATGACACTTGGGAGTTATCAAATCTTCCTAAGGGTCATGAAGCAATTGAAGTCAAATGGATATTCAAGATCAAGAAGGATGCAAAGGAAGAGGTGGAAAGATACAAAGCAAGGCTTGTTGCTAAAGGATACAAGCAACATCATGACGTTGATTATGATGAAGTGTTTGCACCAGTTGCTCGTATGGAGACAATTCGTCTCCATATTTCAATAGCAGCTCAAATGGGTTGGAGAATCTTCCAACTTGATGTCAAATCAACTTTCTTAAATGACTATCTTGATGAAAATGTCTATGTTGAACAACCAATGGGCTTTGCTATCAAAGGACAAGAGGAGAAAGTCTTGAAATTGAAGAAGGCATTGAATGGCCTAAAGCAAGCACTTAGGGCATGGAATAGTCGTATTGACAAGTACTTTCAAGACAATGAGTTTGTTCATTTCCAGCATCAATATGATCTTTATGTTAAAAAATTTGATAATGGTGATATTCTTCTAGTTTGTCTTTATGTGGATGATCTTATTTTTACTAGAAATAACCCAAATTTGTTTGAAGACTTCAAAAGGGTTATGTCTTGTGAATTTGAGATGACAGATATAGGACTCATGTCCCACTACTTGGGATTAGAAGTGAAGCAAATGAATAATGGCATTTTTGTTTCTCAAGAAAGCTATGCAAAAAAGGTGTTGGAGAAATTTAAAATGTTTGATTGCAATCCTGTGAACACACCCATGGAAGGTAGGTTGAAATTGTCAAGGTTTGATAGTGGAGAGAAGGAAGATCCTACTTTGTTCAAAAGTCTTGTAGGAAGCTTAAGGTATTTAACAAGTACAAGGCCAGATATTATGTATGCAGTTGGTGTAGTTTGCCGCTTTATGGAGGCTCCTACCTTTACTCATACGAAGGTAGCAAAGAGAATTCTTTGTTAGCTTAAAGGTACACTTGATTTTGGCTTATTTTACTCTTCTTCTAATGAGTTCAAACTTGTGAGATTTTGTGATAGTGATTTTGCAGGAGATGTTGATGATAGAAAAAGTACTACTGGTTTTGTATTTTTTATGGGTAGTTGTGCTTTTACTTGGAGCTCTAAAAAGCAAGCCATAGTTACACTTTCTACTTGTGAAGCTGAGTATGTGGCTGCAACTTCTTGTATGTGTCAAGCTATTTGGCTAATAAGATTATTAAAGGGGTTTAACATGAACCAAGAGGAGAGTACAAAAATTCATATTGATAATAAATCTACACAAATTCTTGCTAAGAATTTGGTGTTTCATGAACGAAGCAAACACATAGATACAAGGTATCATTTCATTAGAGAATGCATTGTCAAGAAAGAGGTAGAGCTAGTTCATGTAAAGACTCAAGATCAAGTTGCAGATATTTTTACTAAGCCCCTCAAGTTTGAAGATTTTAGAAGATTGAGAGCAAGACTTGGTGTATAGAATTTTCTAATTACGAAGGAATGTTAGAAATAATAATTAGAAAATAAATGGTTGTAAGATGAATAGTTGTCAGTTACTTTGTATTAAGGGACAATTACTCTATATTAAGAAGTAGTTATGGACAATTACTCTACATTAAGGAACAATTATTTTACATTAAGAGATATTACTGTTTTATAACCGTTATTTATGAATATTTAATACATTAATTAAAAGACGTTGTAATGTTATGAATTACTCTATTTATAAATTACTCTATGATAAGTAGGGTATCAAATCATGTAACTAATATACTAGGAAATAAAAATATTTTTCTACTCTAGTTTATCTAACACATTCCAAAGAAAGCCCAGTAAATAATTTAAAATTATTAGTTTCCTCAACCCCAAAATAAAAGTTCATACAATAATTCATATAAATGCCTTTAACAGAATCCAACCTGAAATGTAGGCATTTCTTTGTGCAAACGTGCAAAACAGCATAAAGGAGCAGAAAGAAATATTGCATTAACGCATTTTTAACACGGAATATTAAGGGGTGGGTGGTTGCTGTACTAAAGCTAAAGAAACAAATTAGCTTGCTAACGGACGCAAAGCAATAATTTCTGTTAGTATTTTTAGAAAAAATAAGTAATAGTAAATATAGAGGATAGAAGGTGGAGAAATTGACTTAGAGTATATAAGCTGCAGGAGGACAGTAGAATAGTTTTACAAATAGCAATGACAATTGAATTGCTATATCAGTTGTGCGCTACATTCAGCACCTTACGGGCCTTGCTCATCGACTACGCATGTCGATCTAACATTTTTTTTTATTATTCATTACATTCTAGATTTAATACATTCTAGACTATTCTAAGAGTCCACAAACATTTTTACGTTTCTAATTTTTTCTCAATGGTAATTTCTATAAATTTATGTCAGCTTTCCATCACTCCTCTTTGTTGCAAATTTTGAACTCCAAACATAACTCTTAATTCTTCAAATTTGATTCTTGGTAGGAATTTTGTAAATATGTTTACAAGTTGATCTTATGTTGTCCAGTATTGAAGTTGGATTTGCTTAGTTGTCTTTACTTCTCTAATAAAGTGATATTTAATTGCTACATATTTAGTTCGTTGACGATGCATTGGATTCTCCATCATTGCTATTGCTGATTTGTTGTCGCAATAGATCACGGTAGATCCTTCTTGTTGTTCACTCATCTCTTTGAGTATCTTTCAAAGCCATATTGCTTGATTGTATGTTGTCTATGGAACCTGCCAATCATTGTTAGTGTAGCCAATCAACCTTGAGTTTTTCATAATTTTGCACCATATACCAAACTCTTTCATGCCAAGTAGACATCTTAGAATTCTTTTGGCTATTCCATAGTGAATTTGGCTTGGCCTCTATATGAATTTGGATAAAAGACTTATAGCATACATGATATCCGATCATGTGACTGTGAGATATAGTAGACTCTTGACCAAACTCTTATATCATGATACGTCTTCCTTTGTGCTCTATCATCTTTTTGTAGCTTCTCATTTGTCATGAGTGGAGTAGTGACGGATTTGCAATAAATATCCCTTCCTTTTGTCATCTTACCTTTATTCCATAGAAGTAATTTATCAAGTCAAGGTCAGTCATCTCAAATGTCTTCATCATGTCTTCTTTGAAATCATTCATCATCTTCATATTGTTTCCTACGTAGATAAAATCATCTATAAACAAGGAGACAATGAGAGTATCATACTGACCTTGAGTCTTAATGTATAGTGTTGGCCTACATAAATCTCTTTTACTAGAACTCCATTCAAAAAGGCAAATTTTACATCTAGTTGGCAAATGCTCCATCCCTTTTGTGCTCCAAGAGCTATTAAAGCTCTAATTGCATCAAGACGAGCAATTGGAGCAAATGTCTCATTATAGTAATTCCCTAGTTGTTGTGAGTAGCTTTTAGTGACTAAGCTAGCCTTGTGCTTTTATATGGTTCCATTTAGGTTAAGCTTTGTTTTGTAGACCCATTTTACTCCAATGATGTATTTTTCATATGGGCAATCAACAAGCTCCCAAGTATTATTTTTCTTTTATCATTTTAATCTCTTCCTCAATTACCTTGTGATGCATATATGGATGGGTAAGTGTGTTTCTCTTTTGGAAGCCTCAAGGAGGAGGAAACCCTTGCACTTGAGGGTCCAATAAGAAAGGGAAGGGCCAAGAAGTTTCAAGGGAAGAAGTCACAAATTAGATATAGTCAAGGGCCAAAAGGAGAACTAAGGAGGGATAAATTCATTCCCTTAGAAGGCCACAACCATGGAGCTAAAAGGGACGTAAAGGACATAGCAAGCCCTACACTTGAAGATCCTATGATCAAGGGAAGGCTCAAAAGGATCCAAGAGGAAGTGAACAAAAGGTTGGCCATTCTTAAGGGCTAAGAGGAGACATTGTTTGCACCAATTTTGTATAATTTTTTAGATTGCCAAAGTGGTATTGTTTAGGGCTAGAATGACCCTATTTCCTTTGAAATTTCATTCTAGTTTGAAAACATTTTTAGTAGGATAGCTTATCCTTGGGTAAAAACCCTTTGTAGGATTATTTTCCATTATTGTCACAAACAACTCGTGTCATCCTTCGTCAAATTGGTCATTAATCAAGTATATCTAGAGCTACATACCTCTGAATTGGACAAAATTTGTGTGTTAAGAAAGCTAAGAGAAAGATACTTTCCTATTTAAATCTCAACCTAGTTTGCATTCCTTTAGCCCCAAAATTGCATCCAAAAGTTACATCAAGTAAGGGCCATGGAGGCTTGTGTCTTTGGGCCATTTAGCTTGTGTCTAGGCTTATTGAACCTTGGACTTTGGTAAGTGAGTTGGTTAGGATTATGAGCTATTAATTAGGATTAAGGATTAGCTATAAAAACTCTCATTGTAATTAGGATAATAACTTTTGATGAAATTGAATTTGTGCCTTAGCACTTCGAGAGCATTTTCTCTCTACTCTTATCTTACACAAGAAATCCAATTCTTATCAAGAAACAATTCTTATCAAGAAAACCAATTCTTATCAAGAAATCCAATTCTTATCAAGATTCCATGATACTTGTGGTGAAACTCTAAAATCTCTTATGTAATTTTTAGGAATTAGTGGTGAGTCATTCCAATCTTAGTCCATTTTATCCTTTTCTTCTCTTAACCTTTCAGTTCATGCATTTCATGACTAATTTTTAGATTCTACTTGAACTAGGTCATGAGTTTTGATCCTAGGCATGTATCACCTTGACCCAAACTTCTTTCTTTGATTCTTCTTCATAACATTCACGTTCAAGCATGACCATGTTGCAAGTTTCATATATATATATATATATATATATATATATATATATATATCCACCAAAGATCTTTCTCGTCTCAGAATATACTCTATTTAAGATTCTTGTTGTTGTGAAGATAGGGAAAGCATATCTAGATCTCTTGGTATTTTTTCAACTTCTTCTTGAGGTTGTTGAACTAGAATGGAAATGTTTTTTTTTCACAACTTTTTCTTCTTCTTAATTCCAAGTATCATTTTCATCAACCTCAACATCTCAACTGATGGTGAGCTTCTTTGTTTGTAAGTTGTAGACTCGGTAGCCTTTTGACTATATACTATACTTTTAAGAAGATGCCATGTACTATCTTGTCTTCTAACTTGTGTCTCTTCTGGTCAGGTACATGTATGTAGTAGATCGACCTAAATGCTCTTAGGTTCTTTGATGATGACTTTTGTTCTCTCCAAGCTTCAATGGAAGTCTTGTCTTGTACTGCCTTGGTTGGAAATCTCCATGGCTGTGTGATTCTTCCTCTTTTATCATTGATTGGCCATCTCCATGGCTGTGTGATTCTTCCTCTCAAAGATTCCATTTTGTTGTGGAGAATATGTAATGATAAGTTGTTGCTCAATCCATTCATCCTCACAAAACTTGTCAAATTTGTAAGAGTTGTACTCTTTTCCAGATTGCTTCTAAGTACTTTTATTTTCCTGCTTTGTTTCTTGACAAGGACTTTAAACTTCTTGAATATTCCAAATACTTCTAATTTTTCTTTAAGGAAATAAACCCAAATCATTTTAGAAAAGTCATCAATGAGGAGGATAGAGTACCTGTTATTATTGAGTGACAACGTTCTTATTAGTTTACAAATGTCAATATGGATCATCTCTAACAAGTCTTCAGATTTCCATGCTTTGTTAGTTGAAAAAGGTAACCTATACTACTTCCCAAGAAGACATCCTTCACAGGCTTCATTATTTTCTTTCAAGCATGGCATATCTCTCATCATATTCTTTTCATATAGTAGCTTCAACAATTGAGAGTTGAAGTGGCCAAATCTTTGATGCCATAACAATCATCTACTTCCACTTTCATGGCAATATTTGTAGTATACTTGAAACTTATTGGAAAACTTCTATTTCTTTTCTCCATTTTAACTTGGGCAATCTCCTACCTTTTGTTATAGTTGTCATAGATTGTGCATATATCTCCTTTGAAATGAAGAGCATAGCCTTTCTCCATCATTTGACCAATGCTCGAGAAATTTTCTTTAAGATTAGAAACATGTAAGACATCTTTGATAAATCTTGTACCTTTTTTTGTCTTCATTATGATGATGCCTTTGTCTTTGACTCTACCATGGTATCATTTTCCAATCGTACTTTGACTTTAAAAAAATCATCAATATCTATGAAATGCTCTTATCTTTCGCCACGTGATTGCTATAATCGCTATCCAAGTACCAGTTTCCTCTTGTTCCATTACTAGAATCTTGGGTAACGTAGAAAAACTGTTGTTGACTATCATGCCCTTCAACGAAATTTGCTTGATTCTTATTTTTGTTGTAATAGTTCTTTTCAACATGTCTAAATTTCTTGTAGTACTGATACTAGCACTGTAGTTTTTCACGATGCCAATGACCCTTTTACAAGTGACTTGTCTTCTTGTAGATGTCACATGGAGGATATTTATCTTGATTATATTTAGAGAAGCTTCTAGAATTTGCTTTATTTCTAGAATTGTCTCCATGTTCTTTATTTTGAGACCGTAACTTGAGCTTTGATTGGAAGATATTTTCAACAGAGTCTTCATTATGCCTCTTCATTCTTCGCTCATAAGTTTCAAGAGAGCTAATTAAATATGTTACAATAAGGGTGATAGATCTTTGGTTTGCTTGATAGTAGTTACAATTGCATTATACTTATGAGGAATAGACATTAAAATTTTGTCAACAATTTTCTTGTTAAGAATATTTTCCCCATATGTTCTCATTTAACCAACTATTTCTTTTACCTTAGAATAATAGTTTTCTATGATCTCAGACTCTTTCATTTCTATTAATTCAAACTTATGTCGTAGACTTTGTAGTTCAATGGCATGTACCTTGGCACTTCTTTAAAACTCCTCTTGTAGAGTATTCCACAGTTATTTAGCATTTGTGGTACTCATTATTCCTAAAAAGATTGAGTCAGCTACTGCCTATTGTAGAATGAATAATGCCCCTTCAATCCTTCTGCTTATTTTCCTTCAGCTCTTTCTTCTTGCTACAATCAGAGTAGAAATATCTGTTGGAGCAATGAATCCTTCTTCTACAATGTCCCATAAATCTTGGGAACAAAAGAATGTCTTCATTTTAATTCTTCAAAAATCATAATTTTCTCTTATGAAGTTAGGGACAAGAGTAGATGATAGTTAAATGATGTTAGCCATAGGTTAAGAAAAATTATGGGAATAGTATACAATATAATGAGATTTTTGAAAGTAGTTGGGTAATATACCTATGCCCATTAAATGGCCAAATGTAGCTTTAGTACCGTTGTTAGTATTTTTAGAAAAATAAGTAATAGTGAGTACAGAGGATAGAAAGTGTAGAAGTTAATTTAGAATATATAAGCTATGGGAGTACAATGGAAGAGTTTTGTAGATAGCAATGGCAATTGAATTGCTATTTCACTAGTGCACTACATTGCAGCACCTTAAGCCTATTTTTAGGCCTTGCCCACCAAATACGCATGTCGTTCTAACTTTTTTTTTTATTATTCATTACATTCTAGATTTAATACATTTTACACAATATTTTTTTGTTATTTATTACATTCTAGACTATTCTAAATTTCTAGTTTTTACTTAATGGTAGTTTCTAGAAACTTTTGTCAATTTTAATAGAAATACATAGGTATCAACCACAAAATATCCATAAATCTATTGCTGACATTGGTAACACATTGACCATTCAGTGTGAAGGGTAAGATATGCCTACTTATTTTGGATTCCTTTTCAATAATGGACAACATTATTTTATTACATTCATAAATGATTACTCTATGTATGAATAGTTATATTTGATATATAAGAAGGCTTAATCCCTAGACGTTTTCAAGTCTTTCAAGACAGAAGAAAATTGAAGCCATCAAATCTGATCGTAGTGGTGTGTACTATGATAGATATGACGAATTAGAAGAACAATGTCCAAGGCCTTTTGCAATTTTTCTTAAAGAATGTGTAATTGTTTCACAATACATCATGTCAGGAAAACCTAGCATAAATGGTATGACAAAACAAAGAAATTGAACTCTTAGAGATATGGTGAAAAGTATGATCAATCATGCTTCTTTGCCAGAGTCACTTTGGGAAGAAGTCTTAAATATTGCAGTTTAAATCCTTAATAGGATGCTAAGTAAAGAAGTTAACAAGACCCCTTATGAACTTTGGACTGGTAAAATGCCAAGCATAAAACACTTGCACATTTGGGATTGTCTAACTGAAGCACAGCCTTATAGGTCGTGTGAAAGATAATTGGATTCAAGAACAATTAATTGTTATTTTGTTGACTATGTTGAATGCTCTTAGGGCTATAAGTTTTATAATCCCACATCAAGGTCCTTTTTTGAAACAGAAAATACGAGATTTCTTGAGAAAGTTCAGTTTGAGAAGGAAGAAAACATAAGGAATGTTATCTTTAAGGAAGAATCTGTTAATGACATTGCTTAAGTCCTTGTACCTATTATTGTTTAGGAAACAACTACAGTAATAGAAGACAATGTTCAAACTATTGTTCCTAACATTGTTCTAGACAAGACTATGACAAGGTTCTCCCTTAAACACCTATAAAGCAACCTCAACAATCTTAAGAAGTGTCATTAAGGAGAACCATTAGAGAGAGGAGACATGCAATTCTAGATAATCACATTTTCTTTCTTCAAAAACATGAGGATGACATTGATTTAATAGAAGATGATCCAATAAACTTCTGTCAAACTATGCATGACACGATCTTATAGGGGACCATCTTGAAAGTAGGCAAGAAGAGGAACTTGAACCTAACCGCGACCTGCTGATAGAACCAAAGTAATCAAAGTGTGACCCTAACCGCGACCTACTGGTAGAACCAACACTATAAAAGTTCTTTAACCTAAGAACAAAGGAAAGTGCTCATAAAGAAACACAAATTTTATTCAAATTATAAATTCTATCCTGCTCGATGTTACAAGAGTTTATTTATAGGCTTAACTAGACAACCCTGAAATCAATGCCTATTAATATTTTAATTGGCATAAAATCTCATGGATTTAATGTCCATTAATACTTTAATTGGCATAAAATCTCATCCACTAGATCTTCCCACTAACCTTTTATTTCTATGATTAATGACCTTCCTATTTTTCCACCAACTATCCAACTTTCCCTTTTTCTACCAACTATCAAAAAGTGATTTATGTGAAAATACATGTAAATAAATCTTAATTAACTACTCAACCCAAATTACATGACAATGACTTTTGGATTTATATATGTTCTTCAATATGGGCTCCAATCTTCATCAACTTGTAATAAAGTGACCCATTTTTGTGCAGCCTTTGATTCATTTTGGTGCAGCCTTTGATTCACTTTGCTCTAAACTTTTTGTAATTCCAAAACTTAGGCCTAGCAACGATTGCTTCATTATTTGGATTTTTGGGCCTAGTCATGGAACCTCCAATGTCACGCAAATTATCTTTGACTTTGTTGGTTGGGTATCAATGCATATTTCTAACTCTCAAAAATGGATTGATGCCATGAAAGATGAGATGAAGTCTATACAATGACATTTGAGATCTTGTCGAATTACCTATAGGTGTGAAACCTATTGGTTGTAAATGGATATTTAAAACCAAGAAGGATTATAAGGATAATATCGAGAGACATAAGGCTTATCTAGTTGGTAAAGGCTTTACTCAAAAGGAAGACATTGACTAAAAAGAAACCTTTTTCTAGTATCTTCAAAGGATTTTTTAGAAAAATAATCACACTAGTATCTCATTTTAATTTAGAGCTTCATTAAATGGATGTTAAGACTACATTTTTGAATGGTGACATTGACGAAATAATTTATATGGTATAGCCTGAAAACTATGTTAGGTGAGTTTAAGTCTATTGTATGCAAACTAAAGAAATTCATCTATAGTCTTAAACAGGTTTCCCATCAATGATATCACAAATTCCATCAAGTCATTACCTCATATAGTTTCGAGGAAAATGTAGTTGATGATTGTGTATGTCATAAGTTCAATGAGAATAAATACATATTCTTGGTAGTATATGTCAATGACATATTGCTTGCTAGTAGTGATATAGACTTGTTGCATGAAACTAAGAGATTTCTAACGAAGAATTTCGGGATGAAAAATCTCGGGGAAGCTTCTTTTGTATTAGGTATTTAGATACTAAGAGATTGTTCTTAAGGTATCCTAAGGTTGTCATACGAGAACTTCATCGATAGAGTCTTAAATAGATTCAACATGAAATATAGTAAAATAGGAGACACACTAATAGCTAAGGGAGACAAATTTAGTCTCAAATAGTACCCCAACAATGACCTTGAAAGAAACAAGACATAAAAGATTCCATATGCATCAGCATGGAGAGTATAATGTTCACTCAAGTTTGTACTCATCCCAACATTGCTTTTGTGGTAGGAGTTTTGGACAGGTATATGAGTAATCCTAGTATGCAACACTAGAAAGTAGGTATGCGCATGATACACTATTTAAATAGAACAATAAACTACATGCATACTTATCAAAAGTCTAACAGTTTAGAGATTGGTTACTCCGATTTTGATTTTGTGGGATGTTCAGATAGCAAGCATTCCACATCAGGCTACATCTACATGTTAGCTGGAGAAGCAATTTCCTAGAAGTCTATTGAATAGACTCCTATGGCTTACTATGAGGCATCAAATCATGGGTTATGACTACAAAATTTTATCGTAGGACTGTGTGTGAATAGCACCATTGAAAGGACACTCAAGATTTATTGTGACAATAACTCAGTAGTGCTTTACTCCAACAATAATAGGAGCTTTATGAAGTCAAAATTTATCAGCATTAAGTATCTTGTGTTTAAGGAAATGATTCAAGAAAAACAATATTTATATAGATCATATACATACAAATTCTATGCTAGTTGATCCACTAACTAAGGAATTGAGTAATATATATATTCTGTCAAAATGGTTTCCTCACTTTCTGTTGTAATTTCAGGTGTCATCAACAGTTAGTTTATTTCTGCACATAAATGGAAAATATAGAGCTCATTAGGCAAAACGGTTAGGATTTTATAAGCATCTTTTATTATGTAGATATCAATGTTGTCAATTTTACAGAAAAGTATTATTTTTTGAGCTAATCGACAGGTAAGGTCGTTGGTCCTCCTTCCCATTCTTTACAAGGAAAGGTAAATTTTTTTGAGCTTATAGACAACAAGAGAAATACAAATTCTATGAAAAGGAAGTCATAATATCACAAGCAAAGATATTTTTAAATAGAATTTAACAACAAAAGATTATTGACAACAACGAGAGATCAATATCGAGAATAATGTTATATCTTATTCAAGAGACGGTGATAGGTACAAGAGATTTGCCTATTTGTAAATTGTAATCCTAGGCTTGTACAGATTAAATGGGGAAATAAGTAATTACAATTAAATCAATATAAAAACGAAAATACTATGCACAAGTAAACTAATAACTCTACACAGTACACATGCATGTTTGATGTCATTCTATACCAAAACAACATTATTTCCCAACAAAAATATTGGTACCTTTTCTGTAGATGATTTCATCGGCAAAAATACTTTCCTTTGATATATGGTGTAAACAATTGATCATTGATATGTTGTACGCAAAATTAATACTTAATATAGTTACTCTAAGTCAAAAGATATGAAACAATGGTTGAAATATGAAGAGACTTTGCTGAAATAAAACTTGGAGTAGTTTTTCTTAGAAAAATAATTATAAAGAATATTTGGACAAGGTAGAAGAGACATTTTTTGAAAAGAATATATGGAATACAATAAAAAGCTTTGTAAATTGCTAAGAATTAAACATAATTTTTATTAAAAAAGATCAATATAAACTTTTGTGTGATATTTTGATTCATTTTAACTAAGTTATAAATAAAAAAGAGATTTACTAAAATGTTGTTTCTTATCGATCTCTAAAGGAATTGTCTTGCTCGATCGGATGATTTAAAATACAATTCAATCACTTTTTTATTTATATATTCTAATGAGAATGATTGTATTTTTATGAGTTATTCTTCAACGAAAGTAATTCTAAAAATTTTTCTTTAAACAAAATATTTTTAGATATATTTTCTAGTTTCTTCACTTTTACGAATTTTATTTATAATATGATTTATATATTTTAATCTATTACTCTAATCATTTGTGGTTTACTCTTAATGTATTTAAATATAACATTAAACTTAATAATTTAAATTAAATGGGATGATTTAGCTGTATATATTTATTATTTTTAAACAAGCATTAACATGAGATAAATTTGAAGATGTACACCAATCATAATAAAAATTATTTTAAAGTATTAATTATCATATTTAAAGTATAAATATCAATAAACGTAGACTTAAATTTCTTAAAAAGAACAAATGTTAAAATAAAACTAATACATGCCAGTAAAAAGATGGATGGTAATAGAACTAACTCAACCATAGTTTGAATTTTTATTCAATAAAAAAATTATTGAACTTGATTCATGAATCAAATGAGTTAAACTTAAGTTAAAAATTAAACTTAAGTTAAAAATTAAACTCATTAAATAAACAAATTAAATTTGAATTATGTATAATTTTGACTCGATTGGTTAATAAGTCGGCTCATATAATTATTTTATTACATTTGTAAAATTAAATTTTTAACTAATTTTATTTTATATAAATAAATGAAATATATAAATAATTATAAATTTAATAGACAAAGCTAATGAGCTGATCCAAGCTAATTTGCAAGTTTGAAAAATGTTGGGTTTGACTAAAACAAAATGTTCATATGAAATTTTAGTCGAATTTCGACCCAATTCTTATTAAATCGAGTGAATCCGAACCAAAATCAATTTAGCTTGAGTCATTTATAGTCCTAGTTGTATCATAATTTCATAATGTCTTGCTTAAATGGAAAGTAGTGACATTTATGAAAACTGTCTTCTAGATTTTAGACATTTAGAACTTTTTGTTATATTAAAATATAAATATAAGAATCACTAATAACATTTATTCATCTCAAAAGAATTACATACATGTATACATCCATCTATATCAAAAACTGAAATGCAAGACAACAACAACATGTGCCCTGCAATGCAAGATACGGAAAATATTTTGTATTTATAGCACTTTACCTGCATATTTCAATAGTGTCATGAGCCTTTTTCAAGTGTTTATTGATATATAGTATATAACACAGCATGCCAGTAGTAGATTAATCTTAAAACTCACGTAAACGTGCAAGTCAAGGTTTTTGGGAGGAAATAATAGTCTTTTTTTTTAAAAAAAATCTCTCACAAGGCATAATAAAAAGAACAATTAACTCACTAAAATATGCTAAATCAAACATGCACATAGTACTAACCTAAGTAGTGGATTAAAGTGAGAAAATATATCCTCAGCATAAGGGATCAAGAAAGTTAAAAGGATCTGTCAAGATGATGAGTACCTTATCGATGCCTGCATTAAGGATGACAGGTTTTCATTCTAAGATGTTGACTACAATTTCAGCTCGCCAACTTGGTAAATGTTGTTTTACCTCAGTCTATTTTTTCTATATGTAATTACTTAGTTGCTAGAAATATCTGTATTGACTAGAATTTTCTTTCGTTTATCCATCTGTCTATTTCTCACTATTTATTCCCTGTTATTTATTTATTTATTTTTGTTTCTTCATGTTTTGTACGAAATAAGATAGATGTGATTTGGTTATATTGGGTCCTGTGTCTTTATTACTCCAGTCAACCAAGTTTTAATTATTTATAGAAAAAGAATAAAATAATAAAGAGGATTGGATAAACTACCCCATCATATAATGTGTTAGGAGAGAAGGAAAGGATCCTGAACTAGATTCAGATTTGGAAAGGACTCCAATCTGCAATTTAGCTTACTCTTTGAAATTTTCAGGTGACAATCATATTGAAGGTGTAGCAGCATGTGTTCTTGAAAATTTGGGTGCTGATCCAAATAATATTCGTGCTCAGGCTAGTATTATATCCTCCTTCTAAATATTTACATCATATATGGATATATTTTTATCAAATTTTTGTGTAAATCTTGTATTCTCCACTGGATGGTTACAGGTTATCTGCATGGTTGGTGAGTGTGCTGACAGTGTTGGTGCTACTGTTGGCCCAGGAAGTAGTAACAACAATAAGATGCCAACATTGGAGGAGTATGGCACCAATTTGACCAAGCTAGCAGAAGAGGTATTTGCCAGTTCCTAGTTTTCTTCACGTCAAATGGCAGATGAGGTTCCATTATGTGTAAGAGTATAATTATTTTTCTTGCTGGCCCCCTCCCCCCAAAACCACAATTACAGGGAAAATTGGATCCTGTTGTGGATAGGCAGCAACAAATAGACCGTGTCATTCAAATCTTGGGTCGTCGTACCAAAAATAATCCCTGTCTCATTGGAGAATCTGGTGTTTGCAAGACGGCTATTGTTGAAGGTCTTGCCCTAAGGATTGCAACTGGTGATGTTGCTGAACACTTCGTGGGAAAGAAGGTTGGTAGATATTATTTATCCCTATGCTCTATAAATTGGTTGTTGTTCAATTGAATGGATTTACTATGATGTGAAATCTTTTTCTGCATGATTTAGGTTATATCCCTCGACATAGGTCTACTGGTAGCTGGAACTAAATATCAAGGAGAATTAGAGGAGAGATTAAAGAAATTAAAGAAATTAATGGAGGAAATCAAACAAAGTGGCAAGATAATACTTTTCATTGATGAAGTGCACACTATAGTTGGAGCTGGAGCAGGGGAGGGAGCAATTGATGCTGCAAATATATTAAGACCAGCTCTTGCCAGAGGTGAACTACAGGTAACATTTTCCTTTGTCATGTTCAAAATGGGGATATTGTCATTTGATTTTGATCTCAAAATCAATTTGCGATGAAACCATACAAATACTGAAACGACTTAGAGAAAGCTATGAGATATACCATAAGCTCCGTTATACAGATGATGCTCTTGTAGCTGCTGCACAGCTGTCACACCAATATATTAGGTTTGTCATATTTAAAACTTCTGCACCTTTTCTGTTTGTTTTGTCTTTTCATTTTATAGTAGAATAGATAAGTTTTTCTTTTTCTTTTTTTAATTTTTATGTCGCAGGAAATTTTTCTAATGTATATAATTGTTTGTTATAAATGAATTAAAATGCTTCTTCTTCTGTCTTGTTATTTTCATCTTGCCACGTATCTATTTTCTAGCTTATAAATAATTGTATCTCCTGCAGTGATGGATTTTTGCCCGACAAAGCTATAGATTTGATTGATGAAGCTGGTTCTCAAGTCCGGATTCAACATGCACAGGTATATTGTTGTCTACCTTTCCCTAAACCAGCAGTTCTTTTGTCTACTATTGAGCTAATTTGGCTAGATTTGCATGCTTCCAGTTACCTGAAGAAGCAAGAGAGCTTACAAGGAGGTCAGGCAGATTGTGAAGGAGAAAGAAGAGTCTGTTCACAACCAAAATCTAAAAGAATTGTCTTACTAATGACATTTAGTCATTTCAAAAGAATTACATACATGTATACATCCATATATATCAAAAACTCAGATGCAAGACAGCAACAACATGTGCCCTGCAATGCAAGACACGGAAAATATTTTGTATTTACAGCACTTTACCTGCATATTTCAATAGTGTCCTGAGCCTTTTTTAAGTGTTTATTGATATATAATATACAACTAATCATTAATCATGACAAATTGATACTTTATTCACTTAAGTACTAATTAGTGTAAAAAATTAATACATATTCTCAATCAAGTATCGACGAGATGATAATCTAGTTATCGCTTTTATTACTTGTTAAGCAATACACTTGTGGGCAATTTCGTATAATCACCATATTCATGTTCTCATTACTATCATTCCATAATCCCTTACTAGACAAACCTCAACGAAGGAACAATAAGTTCTTTAGGCAAACTTACGAACAACAAAGTTTGTTTCGCCCAACAATTTGGTACAAAAGTTGGATTCAATTAGCACAACACTTTTGAAGGTATTTTGGCTTCTCCATGGGCATGTGTTACATTTTATGCAGCAACACTACCGGTTCGTGTCATAATTAACAGGCAAGAAACACCCCTTTAAACAATTATTTTGGTAATTTAAGGCAAACACAATGGATGAAAATTTCCTATTGCACCATACAACACCAAATCAAGGTTGATTTGTGATCCATAAGGCACCAACACATCTCATTTTATGCTTAAACCTTAGGCACACTTCGATATCTTATCTCTTAGCTAAAAACCATTAAATGAATACAATAATAACACCACATAATATGTGCACACATCCAAAACTATATAACATATTGCATTTTGGTCAATGAAATGGACACACGTCCCAAAAGCAAAAGTAAAACAGGTAACATTTTAAATGATATTCATAATGTTCACTGGTCGTAAGATCATTATGACTTTCTTATTAATTAAAACTCAATCAAAGTGACTCAAAATACACATGTAAAGATAGCAATCTTGTATAGATTTTGTGAGTAGTCGCAATTGAGAAGGTAAATATTTGTTTAATGAAGATGGAATGGGACTGGTGATTTATCCACGAAATTTAATAAAAATAAGTGTGAATATGGGAATCATAGTACCACCTCACTATATATATATATAATTATTTAATTAAAATATCTCATATATATAATTATATATTATTATTTATTAGTTTAATTATTAAAATATGGTTTTAGTTTGGTTTCTTATACCAATACATGTTAGGTACAAATTGAAAGGTGATTACTTTTAAATTATGCATAATTTTTTTTTTCATGACACACAAGTCACTCATATTTGACATTCCTAGACTTATATTATTTAATTAAAGTATTCTCGACTCACCTAATTATACTTATTTAATATACTAGTATTAGCTTTTATTAGACTGGTTAAATTCCTTCTCATTTAACTTTTTAAGTTAGATATTTAAGATGTATTATGTAACAACCCAAACTATTATGCGGAAAACATCAATTCTATGTCCTTCAATGTGAACATATTCTTCCTATTTATTCTATAACTACTTGCAAGGATTGCAATTTAGGCATGTTCTATTTTAAAGTGAAATTCCTTAGCTACAGTAAGTATAAATATCAGTTCTTAAACTTAATTGTGTAGTGGATAACAATTTATTAAACAAAATCTGGTTTAGATGCAACCAATTTATATATGGTTTTATATTTTTTATTATATAGTTGTTCTTCAAGTTTATTTTTAGACTTAATCAACTTTAAGAATTAGAAAATTATATTTAAAAATATTATACTCCTTATGTTTATACAATTATGTTTCAATATTAATATTTTTTTATTGACTTATTGAGTTTACATTGAAGTAAAGTGTCAAGTATGAGTATGGATACATAAGTATCCAGCAAATACAAGGATGAGAATTAAATTTTCTACTCATGTAAATATGGAGCTGAGTATATTTTTTTTTTCAGATACATGACAAGCACCATAATATCCCAATCATATTTATCAATTGTTATCCCTACATGCAAGTAGGCCAAATTCAAACATTAAACAATATTCAATCTAAACCCAAATGTTAGGTCAATATCAAGTCAAATATTTCAATTCAAGAGACATAATAACATATAAAAACACCTAGACCATACTAGAGTATGTTCTTCCCCTACCTTGTGTGTAGGAAGGGGTGGTCTATTGAGCCACACAAACCCTATATGCTTAAGCTTCTTCTCATGATTTTCATCCTTCCTCTGTCAACTTGTAGTGTGCTCTCTCTCATTATCCATCAAAGTCAACAGTTTTCTCTCATCTCCCTCACCATCAAACCATTGCATGTGCCTTCTATCATTGCCTTTTCCTTCTCTGACATCTTTAAATCCATTTACTTGTGGTTTTCTTTTTCTTAATTCTTCGAATTCTTGTGGATAACAAATACATCCTCCCCACTAAAAACACACAATATATATGTATATATATATATATATATATATATATATATATATATATATATATATATATATATATATATATATATATATATATATATATATATTTATATAATTTGAACACTTAAATTAATTAAAATAATCAACTCATCAAATTATAGAAAAGTAAAATTATTAAATAAATTATTGCTAATTTCTTACACCAATAAAATAAACGTAAATGATTAATTATCCACTATTTTTCCTCAAAATATTTCCTTAAAGATATCAATTATTTGAAAATTTTGGATAAGAAGGAATATTATAGTTTGAATCATAAAAAGATTGTCACTTTATTCACAAATTGATGCAACAAGCAGCGTCACTCATTGACTCACGTATTAATTTGATATCTAATTAATTCTAGATGTCATCACCAAGCCTTTAGTCATGAATAAATTTCTCTGTTCAAGTTAAGTTTAAGATGCATGTCTCCAGTGAAACCATACTCTTACAGAAGCGTACCATAAACTTAAACATATAGATTTAAAGTTTAAATAAATTTAAACTTGTAATTTTACTATATCTCAATTTGATTATATATTATGGTTAGATACAAACATATAATAATCTTTTTATTGTCATAATATATGATACAAAATATTTGTTTCAGAATTATAAAAATATGAGAATACGAATAGACTTATTATTTTTTACACTCAATCAACAACTTGTTCATTTTTGTTTGTTGGACTCTTTATTGGTATGACATTGTCTTTTTTAGCTCACAACTTTTCAAGTTAAGTAGTAAAGGAAGGTAATAGAACATTTTTACGATATTCACACAAAGCCCACAAGGGAAAATAATTTCTGTAGAGTGGGTAATGCAGTGCACCGGTCTTCAAGAATAGTCCCACGACTTCCTATAATAGACAAGTTACAAACAAGAATTAAAAATAGAAACTTAATTCCAATGTAGCAATTTCAAATTAATAACAAAATACAATTACAATGTATTGTTACAATAAATTGAATATATATATATATATATATATATATATATATATATATATATATATATATATATATATATAAAAAGCAACTAGATCAAGTTTATGGAATTCCATGTAAATAAAAAATTAAAAACTAATTTCTATATTATCACTCTACATAGTTTATATATGAATAATAAGTTATTTAAAATATAAGTAAATGTCTATTTCTGAATATTATACCAACAAGTATTTAATTTGTGTGAAATTTGATATACATAATGAAAAAGATAATATCAAAATAGTTCAAATGTTAGATTAATTAATTTCACGTTCTATAAAAGTTATTAACTTATGGAAGTGCAAAAGTTTGACACTTGATGCAAATTGATGCTACCCCACATATTTAGATAGTTGATCAATAATAACTCTAATTATTGTGAGAAATAAGAAATATAAATCCGAATCATTATATCATAATTGAATGAGTAAGATTAAAAGATAAACATATGACTTTTTTTAAGAGATTATCTAACCACTAACTAATTTTTAATCTTAACTATCTATATATAATTATATAATTACATGAACTAGATGTATAATTTTTACTTTTCACACATACATATTCTTACAATGTAAATGGCTTAGTCGCAAAATTTTGGATTTTTTATTATATAGTATATAGTTGTAATCATTATTTGCTACTATTAATAGAGTATATTCATTAATAAAAACGATATTATAAAAATTGAAAGGATTGGAATTTGAGAGGTACCTGTTGAGGCCAATCACCATCTTCTAATTGAGAATTGATGAGTAACTTTGCTGCACGATGAAGGGGAGTTGGGTCTCTCTTAGCCTATAGAATTTAGAAAAAGGATAAGAAAAAGCATGTTAAATAATGAAGTGGAACCATAATATCTTGCACATCAGAAAAATACCTATGCCCAGCAAGAATTAGAGCCATTAGAGCCCAAGCTGTTTGTGAGACATTTGATCGATTTCCTTCGTGAGGTACATACATCTTCATTATGCACATTTATCCATTAATAAATTATTAATAATATTATTTATAATTAACCTTGAAGTTGAAGAAAATTATAATCATATAATTACAAACCTTCCTTGAGCATGAAAGATAGCTCTCTCCCCAGCCACCATCCTCATTCTGTATTGAGAGTAGAAATTTCACAGCTTTACGAATAGTGACACAATTTGTATAAGTTTTGCCAGCAGCAACTAGACCTTTTAGTGCGAACCAGGAACCATAAGTGAAGTAAACTCCCCAGTTCACATGCCAAGAACCATCAATTGTTTGTTCATCTTCAATGAATTGAACTGCTTTAGTAATGAAATTCTCTATCTCTTTCTTCCTATGCTCTGGATATAGATTTTTGAACAACACTAAAGCCTGAATTGCCGATCCAGTGCATTCAACATATTCATGCTCAATTACTATGTCACCAAATAATTCCGTGGGGTTGAGTCACTACAAATTAATGACGAAAAGAACTAATTCATTAACACTACGCAACAAATATTTTAAATATTTTCCATCAATTAATGAATTTAAATACATTGTATTGTCCGTTAATGTAACACTTACCTCCATCCATTTTTTAGTTCCTATAGGCTCCCACGCAGTTATACCTCCATTTTTACTCTATGGTAATCAAAATTGAAGTTGAGTCAAAATTGAATCATATACTAGAAAATTAAATATAAACTAATTTTTGGTAAAATTTAAAAATAAATTCAATTATTAAAGATTTTAATTCATAGAGAAAGTTATGCTTACTTAATTAAAATTTTTAAATTTAAATAAGAAAAACTAAAAATGACATTAGGTTTGATTTAATATATTGGAATAAAGCAGCCAAGATTTAGAGGGGGAAAGAAGATTTAAAATAATTAATTTAAGATCATATGAATCTAAAATTTGAGGAATAAAAAATTAATTTAATGTAAAAAAGTAAAAGTAAAATAAAAATGAAAGTAAATAATTTATGAATTTTATAGTAAAACTCGAAGAAGTGAAATGATTTTTTTAACATAAGGAAATACAATAACATAAATTAAAAGATTAGAACCTAAAACTCTGTTCACATTCCTCAAATCCTTCACTAACTCAACCCTAATGATTTAGAAAGTATAAGTAGATAATACAATAATGATAACAAGATTAAAATCTAGGATTTTGTTCACATTAATTACTCAAATCCTTCACTAAGTCAACCCTAATAGTTTAGAAAGTATAAATAGTACTACTAGAAAATTTAAAATTTACTATTAAATAATTTTGTGACTAATTTTAAAATTAATAGTTATTTTCTAGTTAATTTCTAGTAAAAGTAATTAGCTACAAAATTGCTATAATATTAATGGTAGCATAAAATAAGTAGTAAATTAGGTAAAAAAAAATAATCTTAGTTAATTTGTAGTAAAATTTTAAAATTTGTAGTAATTTTCTAGCTAATTTGTAGTAATAAGAAGTATAAATG
This sequence comes from Mucuna pruriens, assembly GCA_025330945.1. Lineage (NCBI taxonomy): Eukaryota > Viridiplantae > Streptophyta > Magnoliopsida > Fabales > Fabaceae > Mucuna > Mucuna pruriens. The sequence continues at coordinate 772,900 of JAENHJ010000545.1, forward strand.
AATATAACTTAAATTTAGTTAGAAAAATAATATTTTAGTTAATTAATAGTTAATTAGCTACTAATTTAAATGGTAGCTAGAATTAATAGTAAAATAAAAAAATCTAGTATGTTAATCGTGTAAGGATGAGTGATCAATTAATGTGCGGTACTCGACCTTCTTATTTCCAATTTCATAATACAAAAGTATGCATGATATAAACAAAAATTAAGTAGTAATTAAGGAGAAGGACCATTGATTAATATCTAATAAATCAATTAAAGCATATTACCATAAATTTAGTAATACTCACCTAAAGTGACAATATGACATTGATTGAATCATATAATTTTTCAGGTTCCATTTTTTCTCCCACAATCTCTTGTGGCAACATTGATAAAAGTAGACAGCACTAAAACATTGGATATTTAGTTAGTTAGTTAACATATACATTGTACATGAAGTTTATTAATAACTTAAGAAATTTGTGGCCTAAGTAGTTAGCTACCTTCAAACATTCTGCGGTGCAATCAGAAACTTGCCATCCATGGTCTTTACCAGAAAAGGTCCATGATCCTTTAGAAATGTGACGATACATGTTCTTAAAATCTCCTGATGGATTATCCGTGACCTAAAATATCAAAATGTCAATTGATTTCTGGTTGATAAATCTAGCACACATATTGTTATTAATCTATTATGACTAATTAAAATATGTCTTAGAGGTTATGGTCAATATGTAAGTTGATTATATAACTAGTTAGCAAGTAATTAGTTACTCAGAACTCATTTAGTTAGTTAAGTCCTTATATATACATAAGAATAAAGGATCCAAAATATTAGGTGAATTTTATAATTTGGATGAAGTTAGATCATATGAGGATTTTCTATTTTTAACTAGGGAATGAAAATTGTGATTTTATCATATACTTATCGTGAAAATTAAGTTGACCTGAGATCTCTTTAGGAAATCATGTCCTTTTGCAAGTGTGGGACCAAATTCCTCAATTAGGTTAGTAGCAAGTAGAGCTTGAACAATGAAGCCCATATCCCATGACTGACTACCAAAAGCCTGCATTATATAGACAAGTGTATTAGGTCATTTATCTTACAAGTTACCATTATTTCCTTTACGGTTATTTGTTATTATTATTAATTATAATAATATGGTATTGATTAATTTGTATTCAAATATTACGAATACTAAAACAATTGACAACCCAATATATATACCTGCACAGTCATTCCATCTTCTGAAACCCATAAATAATCTGGGATCCTTGCAAGATGTTTTTTGAAAGCATCCCCATTTGGATCTTCCACCCAACAAGCAAGCATACATAAACTCTAGAAAATACAAACATGTTATTGGCATGCTTGAAAGAATTTCCTTTGCAGTGAAAAATTAAACGCTTAATTGTACTTGAAACTCTGTACTATCATTATTTCTTAAATTTTGTCCTTTCATTTCATTTTATTTTTTTTGAATTCATCTTTCCTCTGCTATTTAATTTAGTTGCGTCTTAAACATCTAATATTTAACAAAAATATTAATATAAAATTTTACTGCACTTCTGTGTCAATACTTTATTGTCCCATTAATATTTTTTAAAATATTAGATGATAAGTTAATAAATAGATCAAAGTTATACCATTAAAATAGTAAAAAGGACCAAATTCACAACAATAAAAAAATAGAAGATCAAATTTGAAAACTGACAATAATAAAAAATAAAAATACAATTAAGTCAAAATTAAAATGATTAATTTCATTTCAATTTTGCATAATGAAACCAAAACTAACATTAAAAAAATTACTCTTGATATTTATGTTTTATTTTTTTTAATCTAACAATAAAAAAAATGAGTTATTCGTTATATTCATTACATTAAAAAAAGTGTGAGAAATAAAAATAACTCTAAAAAATTATTTTTGAGTAACTTATCTTCTCTTGAAAAATAATATACGTGTTTAATATTTATGATTCCTACCTTTTCTGCGCACGCCATGTCTATATATCGGCTATTTTCATCTTCATAATGGATATGCTTCATTGTTACTTGGAGTGCCTTTTCTCTAATCAACTTCTTAAAAGGCCAACGTGTAAGAAGTGGCTCAGCGAATACATTCCAACTATCCCACATTAGATCTTGTATCAAAGGATGTGGATAGTAAAGATCTTCCTGTGATATATAAAATGAATAATTATCCTTTTTCATAAAGATTTTAGCACATTGTAATTAATTTGTTCATATCTATTAAATTAGAGTCCATCTTTTTTATAATGGTCTTCTAGAGTGAGCCATGTTTTATTTTTTTTTTAAATTAATTATGTTTATGTGTCTTCTTTACAATATTAAATATAATTTTCTTATTTGATCTATTTTTGTTTTACTTGAACTAATTATGTATCTTATTCAATAATTTTAAATCATTTTTAAATATTTTTTTAAAGTGTATTTTATATTTTACCTTAATTTAAAAGAATATGTGCAATGCACCTAAGATTTAATAGTTAAAGATCCAAAATCTCTTGCCTTTGCACATTTGTGACGTGCTTTCTTCCAACTATCTTCATCATAAGGTTGAGTAAAGAGTTCTTCTCTCAAGTTCAGGATTAATGGTGTGACTGGACCCACAAATTTTTTCCCATATAAGTAAGACATGGGCATATATATCAATCGACAATAACACCACATTTCAGCTGCATTGTTTAAGATAAAAAAAAATGAAATGCAATAAATATCTATCAATATAATAATTACAAATTTTATATTCAGTAATTCATTTATGTGTTGTTACAAAAAGAGTAACAAATCAAAATTAATTAGTTCAACCTGGATGTATAGGGAGAAAAGTAGGAAGGATCCAAAATTCAGGGGGCAAAGGATTACTTCCACACCAATCAACTACACCAAGTATCTACAAATATAATATTTTTTAAATTAATTAGTAGAATGCACCCACAAACATACACATATATATATTGTGTATTTAAATTTTTTAAATAGAAATAATCTTACCGTAAGCCAAAATTTTCCCCATGAAGGTATATATGTTACACCACCGTGATCAAGAATCCACTTTCTTGCTTTAGCACAAGCATTGTTATGACCTCCATTTGGTCCTTCTCCAAGAATTCGCATACATAATGTAATTGAGTGTAGTACAAAACATGGTGCTGTGTCCCTCTATATTTAGTCCCCAACCTCCATCTTCATTCTTCAAATGAAAGTATTATTTATATTAATTGTTTATTGTTGTGATGAAAAAAAATCAATTTTATGGTTAAGCAAAATGACGACAAAGTTATACATAAATTAAAGGTATACTATTTTTGGCAAAAAATAAAATAAAATAAAAGTTAACATTATATATAATTCTCTTTTTTTCCTTCAATGTCACAATCATTATGTATTACATTAAAATTTAACAAGTGTACCTGATGACAATATAGATAACGAAGAATCTCTTTTCGATACTCTTCTGATTGAGTCAAGATGTCCTGTAACGTACATACAAATGACCTGGAGTATTTTACGTAAGTACAAAAAATTTCAAATAGTCTTCTAGCAACTTAATAGAGAATCTTGTAAAGATAAATTTGTCAATATTGTTTACAATTCTTTTGGAATTAATTAACATGCGGTACATAAATTATGATTACACAAATTTATCTCATGTCACGAATTCTTAGGTTTTTTTTATAAATTTATTAGATTTTTGTCCCTTTCCCTTTTTTATCTATTTTTTTACACCTCTAATTATAGATTATCGTATATAATAAGTTTATTAATTTTATAATAATTTTTTTAGTAGATTCACACTTGAAATATTTTACACTAATAGTACATCAAGATTAAACTCTTTTAACGCATTGAAGGAGATTTTAATTTCATGTGTATTTAGGAAATTAAGTGATTATATTAAAGTAATATCCAAAATAATTTGGATTCTCACTATAATTAGTAGTATTTATTATTTTTTAGTTTCATAATAATAAAATAAATTTTAAATTTCTATGTTTATTTCTTAAGATTAATTATCTGATATGAAGGATATGAATTGAATTAATTTTTATTAATGAATAAACACGTATTATTATTTTTTTCACTCTAACAACTTTAATATTAATTTAGTTCACAATAGTAAATAATATAGATTTGTTCATCCAAAAAATTGACAGTGATTTATATAAAACATAATTTAATCCGTGAATCATACAAAATTATTGATAGTTTAGTTCTTGAATTTGGAGAAAATAAAAGTCAATTTAATTATTCTTTCAAACTAATCTTCCCTATACAAAATGGTGAGTTTTTTCTCTCTCATTTTTAGTGACTAAAAGATTAAATTAAAAACAATGTTTGAAAAATATATATATTTTAAAACAACAATATGAATTTAGTCTTAATTAATTGAAATCCTGTAATATGGTCATAAAAATTATCTTTTTATTTCAAAAGTCGGAGAACTTTTGTCCATCATGCACCGTGCCGAAACATTATCTAGTATATATTATACATTAATTAGCCAACGGTGAGTGTATGTATTCGGTGAGTGTATGTATTTCAATATGAAATAATATTTTTTTTCCAAAATTTCAGCCATAAACATGTGTTGTTTATTCAAGTTAAATTTAAAGTCCAGCACATTTAATTATTTTAAAGTGACTTTAATTTGAGTTTTTCGTAAAAAAATTAAATATTGAGAAAGCTTCACTCCTTTATTTATTGGGTAACTAGTATTTTAATTTCACAGATAAATGTTTTTTTTATATTACTAAATTTATAATGAATAAATATTTCTTAATGTATATAAATTATATTATAATTAAAATCCATAATAAATAAATATCTTTAAACATATAAATTGTATTTTAGATTTATGATAATAATTTAGATTATGATATAAGATTATTTTTAACTATTCATAATTTTTAAAATAAATATTGAAATTCAATTTAAAAATAAATATAAAAATAATAGAGTGAAAAGTATAAGAATTAAAAGATTAAAAAAAATACTCTAAACGTGTTTTATTGAAAAAATTCTTAAAAATACTTTTGTTGATGAGTAATTTCTCAAAAGATTTAAGAGGTTATTTATGATTGTGGTTTTCATTTAAAACAATTTTATTATAAACAATATATATATATATATATATATATATATATATATATATATATATATATATATATATATATATATATATATTTAGAATAAGTTGAACTTACAAATGGAGAAGTAAGAAAGAGGGGACCCGCAATTTGAGCAGGCCAATGGCCATCAGTAGTTTGTAGTGCCGACAAGTAATGGGCAGCTCTCTTAAGTGTGATAGTAGTTTTTTCATACGTAATCTCCTCATCATCTTCCACCCTCACACTTGCTATTCTTTGTTCGAAATTATTTTCCCTCAGAATCTGTAAAACCCAGGAAACATAAATAGCAAAAAATATTATATTTATTAGGGGAAGAAAAGCACGTTAATAAACAAATGAAAAATATGTACTTGTAAAAGTTATGAGTGATATACAAGGGTTAGAAACTAAATTTGTGAGAAACTAAACAAAAAATAAAAAATAAAATTAAAATAGAGTAATAGATAGTACAACAATTTTTTTCATAACCATGCTATAAGGGTGAAGCATATAACACCTTTGATTACTAATTTTACTTACAAAAATTTGATTAATTACTATTATTAGAAATTTTCTCTCAAATATATATTTTTAAGTTCAAACTCAAAATCCTCTTTAAGAGAGTCCAGTGTTACTTAGATTGACGTTATGTTACTAATATTAGTATCACTTTTATATGCAAAGAAGTATAGATAAATAAAGGAAGGAAAATAAGTAGGGTATCTAAAAGCAAACCAGCAGCATCTATATGTACTTTAAAACCAGCAGCATCTATTTTTTATTTATCATGGCTTATCTTTATTAGTTTTCTTTTTACACCCAGATGCCACTTTATAAAAAAACATTTTTAATTTTGCATATAAAATATAATTTTTATCAATTCAACAGTTAGTTATATATAATTATATATTAAATTAATGTTTTTCTTCAAATTGTATAAAGATAAACATGGATGGTCAAAATGTAAAATTACATTATTACTTAAAAAATCATGTATACTTAAAAATAACTCACATAAAGTAATATTAAAACATGTGGTTTAATATTAATCACTCATAATAAAATTTAGGCTTAAATATATTTTTAATCTCTATAAAATAAATAATTTTTTATTTTAGTCTCTATATAATTTTTTTATCAATTTTCATCCCTCTAAAATTTGAATTTTTATTTTTAGTCTTTACTACTATGTGACACTTGTTAGTTAAATATATTTTCGAAGGAAAGTCAATTGATCATCATATGTAATATAAACTAGTATATGTGATATCATGTTAGGATATAATATCTTAAAAAAAAGAAAATAGATCCCTATAATAAATGTTATTTATTTATCTTAAAATGAAAATAAGGGACTAAAAATGGATATTTCAAATTTTAGAAAGATAAAAATTAAATAAAAATATTTTACAGAGACCAAAACCAAAATTTACTCATTTTATAGGGAATAGAGATTACAAATTTTTGAATGATGAAAATCGATAAAATAATTTTATAGAAATTAAAAAACTTACTTATTTTACAAAGACTAAATATATTTAAGCCTAAAATTTAATGACAAATATTTATTTTTTTCACTGTTAAATAAAAAATCTTTTTCACGCATCTCTTTTATATTTGTTCCTTTCTTTCTTAGAATCTAATTAATGGTAATATTTATTCCTTTCAATATAAGGTTGATATATGTGTGTCTTTTATATTTGTTCCTTTCTTTCTTTGGTCCTTTCTTTCTTAGAATCTAATTAATGGTAATATTTATTCTTTTCAATATAAGGTTGATCTACTTTTGGTGTGTGTTATAATTTAACTCTTTAAATTTTAGATTAAAAAAAATTAAACAAAGAGTATGGATAAAAAGTAAGGTCTCCCACACATATTGTGGGGTATATCCTGAGAAAATAATTTTTTCATGTAAAAATAAAAATGATTACTGTATCATATAACTATTCATAAATAGTAATTAAGAATCAGTGTGATTTAATCTTTATGACTTATAATAAGATCAAATAGTAAATATTTATTTATTTTATTCTTACATATATAAAATAAAAAATATTATATGAATAAAATAAAATATATAAAATGAGAATTTTAGATAATTTATTTTTTTCACTCTTATAATTATTATACAATTATATATAAATAATCAAAATTAAAAGTTAATTAATAGTTATATGGTAATTTATAAAACTACGTGAGTTTACCTTTTAATATTGATTATTTAAATATAATATAATAACTTAGATTTATAAATTAAATGTGTGTGGAGCGCATAAGATTTTAAGGTGGGAACTTTTAATTGCAATCATTAAATTAATATAAAACATATATATATATTAATTTACTCTGTATATTATGTTTTATTTTCTTTTTTGTAAGAAAAAATATTGATTAAAATGTTTAAATAGTGTACAAGTATTATGTCCAGACTCAAACAATTAGATTATGTTTTATTATATCTTTAAGAAATGGCATTATTAGACTGAGAAGATCAAATAATACAATATGTACTAAATTTGAAAAACACTTAAAAATAGTGTAATGAGGTTTTATCTTTTTCAAACCTACTAGTTTTAGTAAAAGTTTATGAGTAATTAAGAATAATTTGATTATAGTAATGGTAAGTACCTGAAAGCGCCAAATTGGATCACCACAAGCTCTGTTATGGAAGCGATTTTCATAGAAATTTTGACGAGCTTCTTCAACTTGGATTCGCTCCTCAGCAGTACCTGCGTCAGAATCAAATTCCCATATTTGCCTTCCCAGAAAATTGTTTGTGCTGAATATGTGTGGGTCCTTCCCTCCATCTCCTATCTTTAGCCTCCACATTTCTTTTTTCTCTTTTGCTGCACAATGTCAACACCCCCTCTTCAATTCAGCTACATTTTCATCAGCCAATTTTGTCTATATATTGTCTTCTGAATTAATTTCTACTCCAATATTATGAACCGTTAGCTAGTTGCTCTTACATAATAAATGCGTACGGGTCCATTTATCTTCAAGTTGAATATAATTGATTTTGAAACGTTGAATATAATTATGATTAACGTGAAAATTGATGTTAATAATAAAATCTATTAAACCGTATTTTTTTACCTTTTGGAACCTTCTCGATCTCCTTCAGCATCTTGTTGTAGAGACCTATCAGCACCTCCCTCCCTTTCCTAACAAATTAAATTTACTTTGTTTAGACATTCCCAATCTTTTGTGTCATGGGTGATTGATATAATTGTTTTTATTAGGGAAAAATATGTTTTACATTACTATGTATTGGTATCTAATAATAAATTATTAGTGAAGATAAGTTTATTGATTTTTATATTATTATTTAACATTTTTAAATAGTATATGTAAACAGTTTTACACTAACTATACACTATTAAACTTTTTATTTTTATATATTTTTATAGAGAATTGTACATATATTTGAGGAAAGATCTCTAATCTAAATCCCGATATTTTATTCTCTCAATTAGTCTTTTAAATCATCTTTTATGATTTTTTTAATCACATAAGATAATTATTTTTTTTATAACAATTTTCTTTAAAAGTATATAAAAATTGATAGAATTTAATTATTATTCACTTCCACTTATTGGAGTTTTTACCGGTGATCAATATAAAAAAAATGCATTGGAGTTTCACATTGGTATCCATTATATTAATATATTTAATTTTATTTATTATCATGTCTTTTTGTATAAGTTATAAAAATATAATTATGTCTTTTTATAAGATTTAAATTTAAACTGTCTATATCTTTACAATAAGAATAAGTCTATAATGTCATATTTATTAATTATTGTTTTAAAAAAATATCCTTAATTATAAGATAATCTTTAAGATCAATAATAATAAGTATGTCTTAAACTATTTGAAAATATAATAAACATCATTTTAAGAATTTTATTTTGTTTGTTTATCTGTATAAATAATAAAAATTAAAAAAATAAATATATTAATGATGAAAGATATTAAATGAATTAAAATTATAAAAAATTATAAAATGTCTCATTGAATAATTTTAAAAAAAATAAATAAATTTAGAATAAATTTAATATTGATACCTAAATAAATTAATTTACTTAGTTCCAATGAATTAGTTAAGGGAGACTCATAAAATAGGACCATAGAGACTAATAAATAATAATTGTAACAATTTTTTTTTTTAGTTCGCAAAATAATAACTACATACTGATCACGTTTATTTTTTCTCTCTATTTGATATAACTTTTTCCTCCTTGTCAGTTATTAAGTGTCAAATAGAGCATAAGTTTTGGGTAGTTTTTCCATCTCATTTTCCACTCTTTGTGTTTTCAATCTTTGTAATTTTGTTAGGATTGCAGTTCTTTTTCATTATGGTTTTGTTATTTCTATTTTGGGGACAAATTTTGAAGGATTTTTTAATTTTTGGTAGAAAATTTCTGAATTCTGGGCGCCCAGGTGCCAACTTGTTGATGTGAGAACAGCAAAGAGCCACTTTTGAAGGTGAGAGAAGGCATCAATCACACTTTGATTTGGAGACAGAGAATTGGGAAGGCTTCTACATTTATTTTCTTTAAAAGTTAATGGCTAAGGGATCTTCTTTCTTGTATATTTTCATTTTGTAATGGGTTGCTGAACTTCTTTGGGTTTGGGCTTGAAGGAACCAATTGGGATTGTGATACAGTTGATTTTCCTTTTTCTAATTTATACTTTAGCCTTTAAATATGAATTTACTGTTTTGTATGAAGATGCTACTTGCCTACTTGATTTGATGAATCTTCATAATATTGGAAAGAAACATCCTTATATTATTTTACATACGTATGATTTTTATGCATTACTTTATTTTTTTCCATTGTTGTACCTACCATTTAATGTCATTCTCTTACCTCTGAATTAATTTGGGTCGAGACAGCCTTTTTTTTTTTTTACTGTTTACGATGCCACTGTTGTATGAGAAATATGAAGTGTAGGTTGAGGAGGCAATGATTGTGATTTGTGATCATAAAAGTCTTCTTTTATATATGCTCTTACATGTCAAAGCATCATTTTTTAGTTGTGTCAGTGTTTGTCAAGTTCAATTTTCCTTCCATTTGTTTATCTTGCTTTTCTCATTCCTAATTAAATTAAATTCTATTCATATTTAGTCTTGTACATGTAACCAACCATATCACAACTTAAGCTTTGTAAAATTTCAACTCCATGATCATCGTAAACTATTCTTTCAGCATTTTCCTTTCTTTATTAAAGCTTTCAGCGAGATATTCAGTTTAAAGATGAATTAGCCATATTATGCAATGAAAAGACAATTGACATAAATAGTTGAATAAACTGTACGAGCAGTACAGGTGCAAGATGAATTTACAAGATTCTACTGTCTGAAAATTCTGATGACATAATACAACATACCTAAAAGGTTTGGTGTAAAATATTCTTACTTCCTACAAAGCCATTACATCTTCCAAAAACCATGCATGACAGAATATAAATCCCCTAATACAAGTGCTCATTTAATTTGTTTGGAGAAAATCCAAACAAAAACATGATCTACACATTCTTTAGAGAATACATGTGTATGCCAGGACTTGTGCTTTTTTAGGAACCATAAGATCTCTGTGACATTTGGTCATGCTCTGGTGAAGGACTCCTTCCTTTGTTAAAACTGATGAATGGTGACAAATCCACAATCTAAAGGAAGTAAGTGAGCTGCTGTTTCTTCCTTGAACCTCCTTCTCCATACAATTCATTCCACTGCTTCAGCTCATTCATTACGGATCGTTCTGAAGCAAAACTTGCAGCCACCTGCATTTAAACAGATATGAAATACTTAGTTACATGCATAAGTTAACATTTTAAATGGATCACATGACCCTAGTCTTGTTTTCCATTGAACCACCGTTTTGAATTACTAGATTTTAACAAATCCACTTTTAAATACTTTATGTAGTATTGTATAGATGCCCAAATCAAGTACTCTATAGCCATTTGAATGAAAAAATTTCAGTTCACCCTACCTGACTCTTAGCCTGCTTCATGTCTTCCATATTTAAAGGCCTCAGGGTAATTTCTTGCTGTTCCTTATCTTTATCGTTTGAAGCATCTTCAGATATTTGGCTTTCTGCTTCTCTTTTCTTCTTTACCTAAAATATGATGCACTGAATTGAGATGTTAAACTTAACATGGTATAAGTTGTTTAATAACATACCATGTCCTTCATTCTCTCTTGCTGTATTAGCTCCCTAACAGGTCGATAAGCCGCAGTGATGCACAAATTCTGTTCATAGGAGTTAACTTCAACAGATTTTCACCAAAAAAATAAAAATAAAAGCAGTAAATCACTACCAAAATTCACCTTAAGATCACTTCCACTATATCCTTCTGTCATGATTGCCAGCTCTTTGAAGTCTAAGTTTTCATGTTTTTCTTTAGCCAGAAGAATCTTCAAGATCATTTCTCAGTTCTCAGCAGATGGAAGACCAACCAGGATCCTGATCAACAATAAAATGGTAAAGAGATGCAAGCACAAATTACAAGAGCAATTATAATTGAACTGAAAAGCAAATTGCCTAATGATAATGCAGGTAGATGATTCTGCCAGCGTTCATAATCAAAGAATTTTGTTATTGCACACTTGAAGTCAACACTTGATTTTACTGTATCCACAAAAGACATTTGATAGACTCATAATATGTTTGAAAACACATTAGGCACAACTTGATGTGTATCCAAATGCAATTAATAGTTGTTTTTGTGTTGACTTTGACATGATTTACACTAAATGTGGATTGCGGATAGGGAACCAAACACACCTTCAAATAATGCCAGTGAGGCAGAAATAGTTGAAAGAGTTGAGGCAAAAAAAACAGAAAGATCTGTCTTCTAAGGGAGCCATATGCTACTGCTACACAGAAAATAAGAATGGACACCTCTTCAAAAGGAAAACTAAGGGGCCATTTGGTTTGAGAAAATATTCTGTTTTTATTATGGTCAAACAGCTGCTCGCCATACATGATGAAGAAAATGCAGTCTTTGTTTTTATTGCAAAATGTTGTGGCTGAACAAAAGCAACACATGATCATGCAAACAACAAGACAAAGGTGTGGTCCTACCTTCGCTGAAACCGTCTTATGATAGCTTCATCAAGGTCAAATGGCCTGTTGGTTGCAGCAAGAACCAAAATTTGCTCATTAGGTCCAGTTAAGAGGCCATCCCAGTGTGTCATAAATTCATTTTTAATCTTCCTCATGGCCTCATGCTCTCCTACTCTAGCACGCTGTCCAAGCATGCTGTCAACCTCATCAACAAAGATAATTGTTGGGGCAACCTTAGCTACTGGTGTGAACAGTGCTCGGACATTCTTTTCATCTTCTCCAAACCATTTTGATGTGATGGTGGACATTGAGACATCAATGAAACTTGCACCAGCTTCATTTGCAATTTGCCTTTGCTAGCATTGTTTTTCCAGTACCAGGAGGTCCAAAAAGCAATATAGCTCTACATGGCTTTAGAAGCCCACCATTGAAGAGATCTGGCCTTCTCAGGGGAAGCATTACCAACTCTTGAAGTGATTCTTTGGTCTCATTCAATGCACCAATATCTGCAAATGTAACCCCTATCTCATTTGCAGGGATAACCTCTGGTCTTATGCGCTTCTCAAACTCGTTGTCAGGAGCTTCCTGCAAGCAAGCAATTAGTATATAATAATGCAATCATCTTCTGAATCTAATATCTGGGAACCAAGTATCAACACCGAGCCTGACAGTTTGTCTATCATTTTTTGTAATAAATCATATAACCTTGGTGATTGGAGAATGAGCTTCCCAACATCCATGATGTATAAAATGATGGAACTAGTTTCTGTGATTGAAATCAAAAGCTGCAAAAAATGACAAATACAATGATCTTGTTATTAGTGCAAAAACTCTATTTTGAAGATAGCCATGTGACGAATTCATTATACTCATCTCATGTAAATGTTGTCAACAAAGGTTGTCGACTTGTCGTTAGATACAATTCAAATATGAGCTTATAAAATAAGTTTTCAGTAATTAAATCACCTTGTAAAGTGACTTCACAAATAGCTTTTCGTCAAAACACAAGGTACTTGTGCGCTTTAAAGGAGCTGAGAACATAATTCAAAGAAGTGAGCAAAATGTAGGATGAGAACACTGACATTTCATGCATTAATGACAAGAAGACAAAGCATCAAGCCTTTAGCTGCATGACATTTACCATGGTTTAAACAAGAAATTTACACAGAAGACTATTTTCCTCCTAGAGTTTATAAAATAATCATAAATTCATAATATGAATTTCAGGTATAAGATTAGTTCTTGTTAACACTAGCTCAGAACTTCTATAAGCATCCTTTGCAATAGTATCTATAGCCTTCATCTTAACAGATGAATTAACAGATTGACAGGTTGGTTTACTATTTGAAGCAGTATGTTGAAAAGAAGCTTTACACGGTACACAACCGAATTAAAAGTAGATATTCAAATTTCAAATTAATCTTTGACTTGGGAGAGCAAGTCTAGACTTTCTTAATAAGGTAACCTATAGTTTTAAAGTATAACCTTGAAATGTTGGACCACACTGGGAAGCAGTGCTACTTATATCAGATACTGCAGAGGCAATCCTCCTATGCTTTGAAGGATGGGAACTTTCAGCTGCACTGCTATGTTGACGCAGAGTTCCTTCAAAAGAAATTAACAATCAAAATCAAATGAAGTAATAGTTTAGCAACATATAGATAAAGGTCAATACGGGTATCAATCAATGCAAATTCTAGAAAAATGAGAAGAGATAATACGGAGTCTTCACAACCATTTGCAATGTCAAGACTGTGATCACTATCTATGATACTAACATTAAAAACAAAACCTTTTACCAGATGCCAAAGCAATATATACATTATTAAATCGTCCATATCTTGAAGTCTTCAACTACCAAACTCTAACAGATAATCATTGAATAAGAACTTTCATACTTTAAAAGTTGACTGTAATTTCCTCTAGTACCTCTTGTTTCGCCTGTTGAAGGAAGCATTGAAAAGGAACCAAACAAACTAGACACTCTCTCCAAAGTCACCTCGGATATTGACCTTCTGAAAGACTACGTAAACAAAAGCAAGTAAGTCATGGAAATATCACTATCAACAAGCAATTAAATGATTTTTTATTGTTCTTTTTAAGGTAAATATGAAATGAAGCTAACAAGTTGCAATCAAGTCAAGAATGATACAGAATGGAGCAGACTAAACTTACTGGTACTTTTCTATAACATCCAAATTTGTTCTGCAACTGTACAAGGGAAAACATAAAATGTAAGAAAATATGCACATGACCAGTTAAAGCAAATAAAATGAGAAGCCATGAAAAATTACCTTCACAGAAAAGTCAGTAATATCTAACAACAGCAACTTTGATTCAAAGTAATGTGCTAAAGCTCTGGCAAGCATTTGCTAGTAAAGTTCCTCAAAATTCAGAAGTAATAGTATTAGTGAAACCAATTTGAAATTAAGAAAGGTTTCTGCAGGACAAGATTAAATTCTTGCATATGGAGGACCAGATAGCAAAATAGCCTTGCTTGCTGGTGAGAGGTACCTGGTGTGCTTGGAAAAGTAAAGATGTTTTAAATGAACAAATGCAGCACTTGTCAATAAAACTCAAGTTCTTTCACTGCCATTGTCATATTAAGTGCATGCATAAGATATGGTGCTACCAGAAAAAGAAAAATAGACTTGAAAACAGAATTATATAACATTAATCTAAAGATTCAATCATGTAATTTGTTATTGCAATTCTAATAAAGAAGCAAATCCATATCAACCTAAGATTCATTAGATGATAATCATGTAGTCAAGTTTTCTCCAACTAGCAATATCGTTACCGAAAAATAGCTCAAATTTTAAAAACAAAATACACAAAAAAATAAAAATGAAAAGATATTTGAATGATTGAATATGAGACAAATAGAAACCTATCATCCATTAGTCACAATGATTAAAACAAAATCGGTACTTGCAACAAAAAAAAAAATAGAAAACAAGACATTAACTAAGTACCTCATTGCAAATGGATAGGGTATTACAAACTAGTGATTCTATGTTAAAATCGTTTAGAGTTAAACTCTTGTTAGAAAGAATAAGATGAACATGCGCGAGAGAATGACGCAATGAGAGTAGAACATGAGAGGTAACACAATGAGAGGTAACACAATGAGAGTACAACACAACGAAAATAGAAAAGCAAATAGGGAGTGTGAAGTAGAGGATTAGAACCTGGAGAACGTAGGTGTAGTGTCGCATTTGGAGAGTTTGAAGAAGAATGTAAGGATTAAGGCTAGGATTTCAATGCAGTGGATGAGCTCGTTGTAGGAAAAGCAATGACTACTGATGAGTACCTTATTAAGGATGACAGGTTTTCATTCTAAGATGTTGACTACAATTTCAGCTCGCCAACTTGGTAAATGTTGTTTTACCTCAGTTTGTTTTTTCTATATGTAATTACTTAGTTGCTAGAAATATCTGTATTGACTAAAATTTTCTTTCGTTTATCCATCTGTCTATTTCTCACTATTTATTCCCTGTTATTTATTTATTTATTTTTGTTTCTTCATGTTTTGTATGAAATAAGATAGATGTGATTTGGTTATATTGGGTCCTGTGCCTTTATTACACCTAGACCATACTAGAGTATGTTCTTCCCCTACCTTGTGTGTAGGAAGGGGTGGTCTATTGAGCCACACAAACCCTATATGCTTAAGCTTCTTCTCATGATTTTCATCCTTCCTCTGTCAACTTGTAGTGTGCTCTCTCTCATCTTGACTGGAGTAATAAAGGCACAGGACCCAATATAACCAAATCACATCTATCTTATTTCATACAAAACATGAAGAAACAAAAATAAATAAATAAATAACAGGGAATAAATAGTGAGAAATAGACAGATGGATAAACGAAAGAAAATTTTAGTCAATACAGATATTTCTAGCAACTAAGTAATTACATATAGAAAAAACAAACTGAGGTAAAACAGCATTTACCAAGTTGGCGAGCTGAAATTGTAGTCAACATCTTAGAATGAAAACCTGTCATCCTTAATGCAGGCATCGATAAGGTACTCATCATCTTGACAGATCCTTTTAACTTTCTTGATCCCTTATGCTGAGGTTGACGATAACTATGACCACTCAGTAGGCCAGGCATACTAATAGAGTGAACCATAACCTTAGCCATGACTGTCGATTTTTTTTTCTGTGCATTTATGACAAAACATATTACACAACTGAAAATCGAAATAACAGAGGACAAGAAAAAATGAAACTAGAAATGAACAGTGAAAATCGAAATAACAGAGGACAAGAAAAAATGAAACTAAAAATGAACAGTGAAAATCAAAATAACAAAGGACAGAAAAAATGAAACTAGAAATGAACAGTGAAAATCGAAATAACAAAGGACAAGAAAAAATGAAACTAGAAATGAACAGTGAAAATCGAAATAACAGAGGACAAGAAAAAATGAAACTAGAAATGAACAGTAAAAATCGAAATAACAGAGGACAAGAAAAAATCAAACTAGAAATGAACAGTAAAAATCGAAATAACAAAAGATAGAAAAAATGAAACTAGAAATGAACAGTAAAAATCGAAATAACAAAGGATAGAAAAAATGAAACTAGAAATGAACAGTGAAAATCGAAATAACAAAGGACAAGAAAAAATGAAACTAGAAATGAACAGTGAAAATCGAAATAACAGAGGACAAGAAAAAATGAAAACAGTGAAAATCGAAATAACAAAGAACAAGAAAAAATGAAACTAGAAATGAACAGTGAAAATCGAAATAACAAAGGACAGAAAAAATGAACTAGAAATGAACAGTTTCAACATTTGAGCAAACGAAAACGAGAACGAGAATGATCAACATTTGAGCAAACGAAAACGAGAACGAGAATGATCAACATTTGAGCAAATGAAAACGAGCACGAGAACGAGAATGGTCACCAAATCAAAAAGGGAGAAGAAACGACCGGAAACCCTGAAATTGACTTGCGAAGAAGGCAACCAGAACTTCACTAAGAATTGCTTGCCCCCATGCTTCCTTAAATACAAATTCCAATGGATCTTTCTTCAATTGCCAAGTTTGCCCCTAAAATTTGCATTCTAACCTTCTGGATTATTTTTTAGTTTCCTTTTGTCCCAGGCACTGGATTGTAAAGAAAAAATCCAATAAAATAATGCATTAAAAAAGAACAATAAAAACGATTATTTTTTAGTTTCCTTTTAGAAAAGTATGTTTAGCTTATTAAATAAACTCGTTGCAAAACCAAAATAGTATTGCAGTGAGAAAATTTTCATTATTAAAAATAAAAAGTTATCATCAATTAGTAGATGATATGCAACTTAATTTTATTTGCAATTTTATGTAGTGATATTATCAGTAAGAAAGTACTAGAACTAATATTCTCATGATATTTAAAAAAAGAAAATATATTAAAGAAATTTTAAAAATAAATATTACGCATGTAAAAGAATTTGAGACCTCAGAATTCATTCAGAAGTAATTGGGAAAATAAAAAATATATATAAAAAAAAAAAAACCTACGTTCATGGTAGGTTGGGGGAAGAGTGAGTTAGTGGAAATAGAATTAAAAAAAATTGTGATTTTTAACATAGGTGGGTGTTAGAAGGAATAAAAGCTATTTTCTTTTTAATATTTCTAGTTTTTAGATACCCTACTAATTTTGTCTTCTTAATTTATCAATGCATCAATTAAAAGTGATACCAATATTTGTTTCCTACCATTTTACATCTATTTACCTTTTAACTGTTATAAACTATCTATTACTCTAATTGGGATAAACCAATCGTACATAATTTTCATTTGTTAATGTGCCTTTCTTCTCCTAATAAATATAATAATTTATGCTATTTATGTTTCCTTGGTTTAACAGATTATGAGGGAAAATAATTTCAAAGAAAGAATAGGAAAAGTGAAGATAGAAGATGAAGAGGAGATTACATATGAAAAAACTAGCATCACACTTAAGAGAGCTGCCCATTACTTATCAGCACTACAAGCCACTGATGGCCATTGGCCTGCTCAAATTGCGGGTCCCCTCTTTCTTACTTCTCCATTTGTAAGTTTAACTTATTCTAAATATATAAACATATTATTATTTATGTTTTAAATGAAAAACATAATCATATATTACCTCTTAAATCTTTTTAGAAATTATTCTTCAACAATAACATGTTAACCTCTCAAGTCTTATTTTTATTGCTCTATCCTTTTCAACTTTATTTTTAAATTAAATTATTATATTTATTTTTTAAAATTATATATAATTAAAAATTATTTTTAAATCACAATATAAATTATTTATCATAATTTTAAAAAATAATTTATATTTAAATATATATATATATATATATATATTTATTATGAATTTTAATTATAATATAAATTATACATTACACGCACTACATATTAAAAAATATTTATTTATTATAAGTTTTAATTATATAAAATAAATATTTATCTGATGCATTACCCACGTTAAAATAGTTATACAATTTGGATTTGCTTCATTATCTCTTCATGTTTTTTAGATGAACAAATTGGTTAGACTCGTTTACAGGAGTAAAACTTTTTAAATATTTAATTTTTCATGAAAAATTCAAATTGAAGTCACTTTAAAATAATTAAATATGTTGGTTCCTAATTTAACTTGAATAAACAATACATTTTTATTGCTGAAATTTTGGAAAAAATATTTTAATGTATGATAGATAATTAAAAATTAAAAATAATATACCGTTAATTGCAAATAATTAATATTGCTTGTTTCGGCACGGTACATGGACAGAAGTTTTTATCTCCGACTTTTGCGATAAAAACTATTTTTATGACCATATTACAGGATTTAGAGTAAATTCATATTTTTGTTTTAAAAATTTTTTTTTCCAACATTAATTGTTATTAATTTAATCTTTTAGTCACTAAAACTGAGATAGAATAAACTCATTATTTTGTATAGGAAAGATTAGTTTGAAAGATTTTTTTTTCTTTTCTCTATAATTCAAGAACTAAACTATCAATAATTTTGTATGATTCATGGATTAAAAAATTATTTTTTTTTTATAAATCACTGCCAATTTTTCGGATGAACAAATCTATATTACTACTTACGATTGTGAGCTAAATTAATATTAAAATTGTTAGAATCAACAGAATAATAATACGGATTTATTCATTAGTAAAATATCCATCAATTCATCCTTTCAAATCATATCAGATCATTAATCTAAAGAAATAAACATAGAAATTTAAATTTTATTGGATTGTTATGGAGCTAAAAATAATAATAAATACTACTAATTAAAGTGAGAATCCAAATTATTTTCAATATTTTTTTAATGGAAGCACTTAATTTCCTAAATACTCATGAAATTAAGATATCCTCTTATGTGTAAAAAGAATTTAATTTTTATACACTTAGTTAGTATAAAGTATTAACTAACTAGAAATCATGACAAGTATGATTTTAAAATAATTATTATAAAAGTAAATAAAATTTTCATATAAGAACATTTAAATTTGATTGGATAATATATTTACATTGTTAGTATATACACTATTTGATTTTACATTAAAAAAGGAAAGGAAAAAAAAATACATTACATGAGATCAAATTTATGTAATGATAATTTATGTAACACATGTTAATCAATTGAGTTTATCCAAAAGAACAGTAGACAATATTAACAAATTGATCTTTACAACATTATCTATTAAGTTGCTAAAACATTGTTTAACATTTTCTATACTTAAAATATTCCAGGTCATTTGTATGTACGTTACAGGATATCTTGACTCTATATTTCCAAAAGTGTATCGCAAAGAAATTCTTCGTTATACATATTATCACCAGGTACACTTTTAAATTTCAATGTGATATCATAATGATTGTGACGTTGAAGGGGAAAAAAGAGAATTATGTATAATGTTAATTTTTATCCTTAATTTTCTTTTTGACAAAAATATTGTACCTTTAATTTATATATAACTTGATCATCAATTTGCTTAACAATGGAATTTGATTTTTTTAATCACAACAATTAATACTAAATAGTAGTTTTATTTGAAGAACGAAGATGGAGGTTGGGGACTACACATAGAGGGTCACAGCACCATGTTTAGTACTGTACTCAATTATATATGTATGCGAATTCTTGGAGAAGGACCAAATGGAGGTCATAACAATGCTTGTTCTAAAGCAAGAAAGTGGATTCATGATCATGGTGGTGCAACATATATACCTTCATGGGGAAAGTTTTGGCTTTCAGTAAGATTATTTCAATTTAAAATTTAAATACACAAATATATATATATATATATATATATACACGCTACTAATTTAAAAAATCTTATACCTGCAGATACTTGGTGTAGTTGATTGGTGTGGAAGTAACCCTTTACCCCCTGAATTTTGGATCCTTCCTACTTTTTCCCCTGTGCATCCAGGTTGAACTAATTAATTTTGATTTGTTACTCTTTGTCTAACCATACATAAATGAATTATTGAATATAAAATATTTAATATTCAATTGATGAATATTTATTGTATCTTGTTTTTATCTTAAATAATGCAGGTGAAATGTGGTGTTATGGTCGATTGATATATATATATGCCCATGTCTTATTTATATGGGAAAAGGTTTATGGGTCCAATCACACCATTAATCCAAAACTTGAGAGAAGAACTCTTTACTCAACCTTACAATGAAAATAGTTGGAAGAAAGCACGTCACAAATGTGCAAAGGTAAGCGATATTCGATCTTTAACTATCAAATGTTAGGTGCATTGCACATATATTTCTATATATCCAGGTAAAATATAAAATACAATTTTAAAAAAACTATTTACAAATTATTTATAATTATTGAATAACATACATAATTAGTTCAAGCAAAACAAAATAGATTTAAAAGGAAAAAAATATTTAATATTGAAGAGAAGACACAAACATAATTAATTTTAAAAAATAAAAACTACAGATAAAAGATCATTATAAAAATATTTTAATCTAACTTAATACATATGAATTAACTCCAATGTGCATATACGAGTAAAATCTTTATGAAGAAAAGGATAATTGTTCATTTTATATATCACAGGAGGATCTTTACTATCCCCATCCTTTGATACAAGATGTAATATGGGATAGTTGGTCAGTATTCGCCGAGCCATTTCTTACACGTTGGCCTCTCAACAAGTTGGTTAGAGAGAAAGCACTTCAAGTAACAATGAAGCATATCCATTACGAAGATGAAAATAGCCAATATATAAACATGGCGTGTGTAGAAAAGGTAGGCATCATAAATATTGTAACATATATGTTATTTTTCAATATGCGATCATTGAAATGAAATTAATCTTTTCAATTTTGGCTTAATTTCTTTTATTTTTTATTCTCTTGCATTTGTCATTTCTTGAATTTGGTCCTTTTTTTTTTTCATAAATTTGGTTCTTCCACTATTATAATTGTGAAACTTCGATTTATACATTAGCTTGTTATCCAATATTTAAAAGAAATGTTGATGTGGTAATAGATTACCAACGTGGATGTGGAATAAAATGTCACATCAATATTTTTGTTAGATATTAGATATGAAGTATGAAAAAGTTGAATATAAAGTATGAGCACAGTAGCATCTGCCACTGTATACAATGATAAAGGAAAAGAACTATCATTAGCTCGTTTAGTGAGATGAATTAGGTTCTGTTTAAATAAATTTCTTAATAAATACTTAAAAAAAAGAAAATAATAAAGTAAAATAAATTAAACTTTATTTACAAATTAAAATTAGCTAATATATAAACTAATTTATAAAAATTTTTTCATTTTTCATTTATAAAAGTTAATTT
The DNA here is from genome assembly GCA_025330945.1 of Mucuna pruriens. NCBI lineage: Eukaryota > Viridiplantae > Streptophyta > Magnoliopsida > Fabales > Fabaceae > Mucuna > Mucuna pruriens. The sequence continues at coordinate 794,942 of JAENHJ010000545.1, forward strand.
TCACTTGTGCATGAGCTAGTTTAACTTACTGAAGAAGTCTAATTTATTTACCCTACTCTTTTCTCTTGTAAGTACTTACTGAAAATGATAGGAATGTTTCAGTTTAGGTCTGAACTCTTGACTTGTTATATATATATATATATATATATATATATATATATATATATATATATATATATATATATATATATATATATATATATATATATATATATATATATATGTCTTATTATGAAATCTGTTAATTGCATTATTAGTTTCTTAAGTTTATATTTATATTTATTTTATAAAAATATTAAAAGTTAAGATAATAAAATTTATTTATTGAATAATATAAAATAAAATTATATAATATTTTATAAATTTAATTGGAAAATTTCCCTCTCCAATTTTATAAATTTTATAAATGTAACATCTACAATTTTACACAGAATGTACTTCCGGTGTTTCCATGTTAAAGCCACTGTCCTATTTTCTAGGCAAGGAACTCATCATGGGAAGAGTTTACCAATAATTTCAGTAATTCTATTTGCAGAACATCTATTTGACAGATGCACTTTAGCTACTGTTTAAATTAGAACATATATGAATAAAAGAGATGAAAAACTTCAATCTGATGAAGAAAAACATCATAGTATAGACTAATTTCAGAAGGAAAACTTCAAATACTTTATACAACAGAAATAAATACTAGTTCAAGACCCTTTAACTCTGTCCAAAGTAAACATAATCACAGATCACAAGGTCACAACATAGTATTGAACTTCATAACTAAGAATTTTTCATGACTAAGGGGTTGATGGCAGTACAAGTTACCTCTGATTTTTGAGTAATGCTCAATGACACCATCAAGAAGCCGATCAAAACTGGGAATAAAGCAATGGAGACCTTCTGAAAGACCAAATCCTGGATAATCCATGGCAAAAACTGCATATCCAGATGATGCCAGCTTTCTAGCAATTCCTGCAAATAATTCCATGATACTATTGAATTGCTAATCCTCAAGGCAACTGAATTAAGTTACTTATAGCTACCAGTTCTTAATACCAGCTACATGCCTTCAAAGAAAAAAGAGCAAGTGTCTCCATAACCATGACAGTAAAATATTGCTGCTTTGGGCCTAGATTCACCAGGAAGCCAACTTTTGCAGAAGATTTCTTGGCCCGTTGAGTTCTTCTCATATGACTGTTGCATAGCACACACACATCAAGGGAGAACCACATGTCAATAGCAAAACAGGACAATGACAAGATGGCATTGATGATATCAACTTTTTTGAGGTAACTACTCTGAAGAAACATAAATTGCATAAAACCATTTTAGACTCAAACTTCTTACTCATCTCTTCCATTTTTATTCCATCACATGGAGTCTGCAAAACAGAAAAACAAAAAAGACTTGATATTAACATTTAAAGCAAATAAAATTTTACTAATATAAAGTGAAATAGCACATCGGATAAAACCATCACTGCACCATGTAACCCCCAAAAATAAATTACCCCTGCACCAAAATGTTAATACCAAAAGCCAGGACTATGGAAATGTATATAAATTGATGATTTGAAACCGCATGGAGAAAAAAGATCATTGCATGTGATAGTGTGTGATGTAAATTTAGTACGAAAGAAGGAGCAGGCCACAATACTATGGTGAGTCCCTACAGGTTCTTGAGCAGTCTATAAAATAAAAGAGGAAGGCTACAAAACGCCTTTTTGAAACGTCTTTCAAAACACATTTTTATTGAATCATGTTTCACATTTTTGCACCAGAAATTGGAGCAATTTTAGCGCAAGTACAGTGCTCACAACCAATAAAAAAACTTATCTAAGTATTAAGAAAACTTCGGTAGCATTCACTGCGCTCATGTAAGAATTGCTTTAATATATCTTAAACTTTTGATTAATTGTATATATATGCAAGAATTACTCTAGAAATCAACCTTTTTTTACCCTAAATTATGAAATAACTGTGAACATGGTCAAATAATACGAAGCTAAAGTGTTTGAAAGTGTACCAACCAAACATTTTCCCTCTTTATGTTATAGTTGCATTCATGCCTGACCCCATTGCATTTAAGTAAAGAAGTTGCAACTCTCTGCATTTAATAGCTTGAACAGAACACCTCCCCCTCCTCCTTTACCAATAAGAAGATAAAATAGACTTGAATATTCATACCTCGTCTAATCTAATTCAATTTAAAATTAATTTTATTAGACTTTTGGTTTTAAAATTTGACACATTTTCATCCCACTAACCTAGTTTCAATACAAAGTTAATTTTGACAAATTTAAATTTTAAAAAATTAGGCTCAAAATTTTTGTTTTGTTTTTTCCCTTGTATCTTTGTAAGAGATAATTCTGTTCAAAATACAGTTGACTGTGAGCTAGATTCTGGACTTCACCTTATATTTAATAGGTACAACATAACACAACAACCCTTTTCAACCCTCCTTTCCTTTACCAAAAAAGAGATAAATCAGAATAGACTTTTTTTTTTTAAAAAGAGACTAGTCTCTACCTCTTCCCAACGGATTTACCAACTAGAAAACTAAGTCAATGTTTGAAATCCACGTAACCATTATGAATCAGGTCAGCACTCCAAGAATAAAAAAACAATAAAATTTTACTCACAAGACAAAACCAAATAAATTAAAAAACTAAAAAGAGAACCAACGTAGAAATTAATTAGCTTCGTTTCACCAATTCCACAACAAAAAACACCAAAAGAAAAGAAACAAAACCAAAGACAACAAGCCTAACCTTAAACAATATATGATCAATCCCAAGCTGAATATCCTTCAAGGCCTCACGTGCATGCCTTCTAGCACCCACTTGATCCATCTTAGCATCCAAAATTAAGCCTTAGAAAATGATAGGAATGTTTCAGCTTAGGTATGAATTCTTGACTTGATATATATATATATATATATATATGTCTTATTATAAAATCTGCTAATTGCATTATTAGTTTCTTAAGTTTATATTTATATTTATTTTATAAAAATATTAAAAGTTCAGATAATAAAATTTATTTATTGAATAATATAATATTATATATTAATTAAATTATATAATAATTTATAAATTTAATTGGAAATTTCCCTCCGCATTCAATAAAAGCTTTAGGTACATTGACAACTAAAACAAACTATTACTATGTTCTTCAAATGAAAAGGAAAAGTACAAGTCAGTAAAGACAACGGGGTGACACAAGAAGAGCTTCTGCTAGTAACTCGAGGGCACTACTACGGTTAAGCACAATCACATTATCATCAGAGTCGACATCCACTATGACGGAGTCACCCTCTTTAATCTCTCTAGAGAGCATCTTTATAGTTATGGTGTCCTCCAAAAGTCGCATTATGACTCTTCTTATAGGCCTAGCCCCATAACTAGGATCATATCCTTCGTCAACCACCCTCTCCCTAAATCTTTCTGTCACCGAGAGATTAATCTCTTGGGTTTTCAGTCTCTCAAACACCTCCTTCAGCATTATGTCAGCTATCTGCTTTACCTCCAGCCTTGTGAATTGCCTGAAAACAATTATTTCATCCAACTTATTCAAAAACTCTGGCCTGAAGTATTGCTTCAGCTCCTCGGTCACCAAGCTCACGATTCGATTATAACTAATATCCTTCTCATCATAATCAAGGTCAAATCCTATTTTACGGCGGCCTTCTTTCTCAATCACACTGCTTCCAACATTTGATGTCATTATAAGGACAGTGTTCTTGAAGTCCACAGTCATTCCCTTGTTATCTGTTACTCTTCCATCTTTAAGGATCTGAAGCATAATGTTGAATACGTCAGGATGGGCTTTCTCAATCTCATCAAACAGTACAACAGTATAGGGACGCCACTGCCTCGGTTAGTTGACCACCCCTTTCTATAAATTCTCTCGTGTTCATGACTTCTTCAGAACCAAAGTAGTACGCAGCCAATGCTTTGGCCAACTCAGACTTCCCAACACCAGTTGGTCCAGAAAAGATGAAGCTGGCAATTGGAAGATTAGGGTTCTTCAGTCCAACCCTGGATCGATAGAAGGCCCTGCTAATGGCTTCTACTGCTTCATCCTGACCTATGACTCGCTTTTGTAAAGTCTCTTTCATCTTCAGGAGGAGATCAGTTGAGACTTTCTCCACGGGAATACCAGTCCAGGAAGAGACAATACGTTGTATGTCAACTTCAATCACCATGGGACCTCCATCTCCTGCCTCGCTCATCTCCTTGCCTTTTTCTATAATTGCAGGTATCTGTGTCTTAAGATCCATTTCTCTATCTCGTAACTCTCCGGCCTATTCAGAAATTCATGAATCATCAGCCCACTAATAGCTAACATAAAATATAATCGGTGTAATTGAAGAAGGAACAAACCATTGACCGTTTTTTAAACTCAACAAACTAGAAACAAAAATCACTTTAAAAAACTTTGACAGAGGAGGGAAGTGCCTATAAATGAATTTATCTTATTAATTTATAGTATTTATTGTAAGGTAATTAAGGATATTTTGGTAAAAAAATCAATAATGCAAAAGAGGGACAAATAAATTTCAAAAAAGTGTCTTACATTTAGGAATGGAAATAAATTACTTATTATGTAAGCACTTACGCATAAGTTGTTTGTATAATGAAGGGAAAATAAGGTTCAACAGTTTTGATATAAAGTTAAGTTGTTTTCATAAAATATCTCCCAAAGAACTTATTGAAATAAGATGATAACAACTTATAAACATGTCATATGCATAGGCTCATCCAAACACTCACCAACCATGCAGATAACCTGTAACCATCCAGTGGAGAATACAAGATTTACACAAAAATTTAATAAAAATATATTCATATATGATGTAAATATTTAGAAGGAGGATATAATACTAGCCTGAGCACGAATAAATTAACCAACTTTCTTAATGAGTATAAATTAATTAAAAAGAGTCATATTTAGGAACGAAGGTAGTATTTAATAAAATCTTAAACCTTAATTAAGTTGTTTACCCAACAAGGCCTATTATGGATGACTTTCAGGACATCAAACCATGTTGGCTCCAATGAAACAACAATATGTTTGTATTTTAAAAGCAATATTTTATCTTAGGTAAATTGGGAGAATGAATGGCACTCCCCCTCCCCTGTCAAAGTTTTTAAAGTGATTTTTGTTTTTAGTTTGTTGAGTTTAAAAAATAGTTAGTGGTTTGTTCCTTCTTCAATTACACCTATTATATTTTATTTTAGTTATTAGTGGGCTGATGATTCATGAATTTCTGAATAGGCTGGAGAGCTACGTGATAGAGAAATGGATCTTAAGACAAAGATATCTGCAATTATAGAAAAAGGCAAGGAGACGAGGCAGGAGGTGGAGTTCCCACAGTGACTGAAGTTGACATAAAACATATTGTCTCTCCCTGGACTAGTATTCCTGTGGAGAAAGTCTCAACTGATCATCTGATCGCCTCCTAAAGATGGAAGAGACTTTATAAAAACCCAAAAACGATTATAAATTTGTTTGTGGTGTTTTTCCTTCGATATCTCCACTAACTTTTTTGCTCGGACACTCTTTGTCCTTAGAAATGTATCTATAGAGGGACTATGTCAAGTATAAATATAAAATCAGCGAAAAATAAAATGCTTGTAAAATAGTTTTGTTGTAAGTTTGATATATATATATATATATATATATATAAAATAAAATAATTTTATATTATGGTTTAATTATATATTATTATTGATATGATTTTTAAGATATTTATTTTAAAAATTAACTGATTTATCTTAGATGATTGTAAAGTTGTTTTATTCGATAATATATAATATATTTATTATTATTATTTTTACAAAATAAGATAATTAATTAAAAGATATAAAAATTAGAAAAATTAGATTATAAATTAACAATATAAAATTATTTGTAAGATAAATTTATTTATTTTTAATGTTATATTATTATTATTAAACTTTTAAATAATGACCTGTATCATGACGGAAACATAATCATTAAACTTTTCTATAAATAAGTGTTGCTTATTAATTTATTAAAAAGATTTATATTAAAAAAAAATGGTAGAGTTTGTGGCAAAATTTAGTTAAAATGAAAACTATTGAATAATTTTTGACATAATTATAAATTATAAATGATAGATATGTAAAAGAGAGATCGATTATGACGGGATTTTGATAAGAAATTATGACAATTTACAAATTGATAATAAATCACACTAACAATATTTGAAGTTTTTCTTTCATGAACTATATACCAATTTCTACTGGAAGACAGGTGAAGGAAGACAAATTAGTTGCTGTACGAGAGAGACCAGAAACGACATCGTAGAAAGCAGGTTAGTTTGGACAAAGGTATACGCAAATCATCTTATAAATACGCCTATATATAGCAGCGACATCTTGGCCCAATAACACATGAGAGAAAGACTCGTCAACCAACCCCAATAATTGGGCCAAATTTGACTGAATAGCCCAAGAGAGAAAGACTCATGTCACCAAGCCAACTCCAATAATTGGGCCAAACTTGACAGAATTAGCCCAAGAGAGAAAGACTCATGTCACCAAGCCAACCCTTATAATTGGGCATGCATTAGGTTATTATTTAGAGTAGCTAGCAGCAGCACACAAGTCACCCGAATCTAGGTTATTATTTAGAGTAGCTAGCAGCAGCACACAACCCACCAGAATCTATATATAGGATATCGCTTTCTAGAAAAGTCACATTGCCTTCTTCCTCCTTCCTTGTCTGTCTTTATCTCTTCACATTTTCTTTCTTCGCAAGTCAATCAATTAATGTCGTGTGTCAAGAGTTTTGGTGAGTTAATCTCTTTTCCTTTCTTTTTGGACACATATCTATCACAATTGTATTATTTTTTCTTCTTTTTGAAACTTAAGAAACATTAAAAGCCCTTCTGTTAAGCTCCGATCAATGAACCTACAAAACCCTTCAAATTGTATCTGATTCAATCCAGGTAGTGTAGACATTCCTTCATTTCCACCCCAAGCATTTTCAATTTCCCCGTGAATTTTATAGAAAAATATTCCACAATTTGCTGTCATTCTTCATCAAATTACATGAATCAATTTAGCAATAATGGAATTTCTGTTCTTTTTACTTTACTGAATTACATGAAATTTTACCTAACCCTGTGTATGAAATACCTATTATGAAAAGAGGAATAAATCAAAATAGAATTTTATACTCAACTTCGAAGGAAGGAATTTGCAACAAAACAAACAGATAGGTGTGGTTATGGAAGAGTTTGTTTCAATTAGGTTTTGTCACTGAGAGGTTTTGTCACTGAGAGGTTTTGTCGTCACCATTTTCTTTTATTGTGGACTTCTTTTCCTCCCTTTTTATTTGGTGCTCCATGTGTTTGTTTGCTCAAACACGTTTTTATTTTTTTGTTATCAATAATTAGTTTGTGTTTCGCTAAGGTTTTACCCTTTCTTTGGTTATTGAATATATTTTCACTGTTAATTTTTATAGAATCTTAGATTTACGATTTGAAGTTTCATTTTTTCATGTCCTTTGTAATGGTATGTTGAAAAATGTAAATTTTATTATGTGAGTAGCTTTTGTTATTTTGATTTTCAATTGTGTAACTTGTCAGCTAACATGTTTTATCATAAATGCACAGCCAACAATTCGGCAATCATGCCTACGGTTTTGGTTCAGTCTATTGGTATGCCTGGCCTACTGAGTGGTCAAAGGTATGGTCAGCATAAGGGATCAGGAAAGTTAAGAAGATCTGTCAAAATGATGAGTAGCATACAAATGCCTGCATTAAGGATGACAAATTTCTCTGGATTACGGGCCCTTAATACTTTGGATGGTCTGTCAAGACCTAAGCAAGATTTTCATTTTAACACGTTGAGTACAATTTATTCTCGTCGTGAAAGGGCCAGCAGATATGTACCTAAAGCGATGTTTGAGGCTTTTACAGAAAAAGCAATCAAAGTGATTGTGCTAGCCCAGGAGGAAGCAAGACGGTTGGGTTACAATTTTGTTGGAACTGAACAGATTCTATTGGGCCTTATTGGGGAAGGACGTGAATGGGAATTAACCTTAACAATGCTCGCGTGGAAGTGGAAAAGTTAATTGGAAAAGGACGTGAATTTGTTGCAGTTGACATTCTATTTACTCCTCGTGCAAAGCATGTTTTGGCACTCTCACTGGAGGAAGCTCGTCAACTTGGTAAATGGTGTTTTACCTTTGTCTGTTCTTTTCTATATGTAATTACTTAGTTGCTAGAAATATCTGTATTGACTAGAATTTTCTTTCTTTTATCCATCTCTCTATTTTTCACTATTTATCCCATGTTATTTTTTTTTTATTTCTTCATGTTTTGTACAAAATAAGATAGATGTCATTTGGTTATATTTGGGTCCTGTGCTTTTATTACAGGTCATTATTATATTGGATCTGAGCACTTGCTTCTTGGTCTTCTTGGGGAGGGTGAAGGTGTAGCAGCACGTGTTCTTGAAAATTTGGGTGCTGATCCAAATAATATTCGTGCTCAGGCTAGTATTATATCATCCTTCTAAATATTTATATCATATATGAATATATTTTTATCAAATTTTTTGTAAATCTTATATTCTCCATTGGATTGTTACAGGTTATCCGCATGGTTGGTGAGGGTGCTGACAGTGTTGGTGCTACTGTTGGCCCTGGAAGTAGTAACAACAATAAGACTCCAACATTGGAGGAGTATGGCACCAATTTGACCAAGCTAGCAGAAGAGGTATTTGCCAGTTCTTAGTTTTCTTCATGCCAAATGGCAGATGAGGTTCCATTGTGTGTAAAAGTATAATTATTTTTCTTCCTGATCCCCTCCCCCCAAAACCACAATTACAGGGAAAATTGGATCCTGTCGTGGGTAGGCAGCAACAAATTGACCGTGTCATTCAAATTTTGGGCCGTCGTACCAAAAATAATCCTTGTCTTATTGGAGAAGCTGGTGTTGGCAAGACAGCTATTGCTGAAGGTCTTGCCCTAAGGATTGTAAATGGTGATGTTCCTAAAACCATCGAGGGAAAGAAGATTGGTAGAAATTATTTATCCCTATGCTCTATAAATTGGTTGTTGTTCAATTCAATGGATTTACTATTTCATTTTCAGTACTATACGATGACAAACATGTTGTGGATATATGTAAATTGATTTTAAAAATAATATTCCATTTCTTCTATCTTTTATAATTTTATTTGGGGTATTTTACAAGTTGATTACAGAGGAATTTTCTTGTATCATGGTTAAACTAGTATTGAAGCACCCTACCTTGTTTTTGGTCTTCTCTTAGCATGATATTTTGTATTTCAGTTTTGGACAAGTATTTCCGGGGAGTCCTGAATGACGTGAAATCTTTGTTCTGCATGATTTAGGTTATATCCCTTGATATGAGTCTACTGGTAGCTGGAACTAAATATCGTGGAGAATTTGAGGAGAGATTAAAGAAATTAATGGAGGAAATCAAACAAAGTGGCAAGATAATACTTTTCATTGATGAAGTGCACACTATAGTTGGAGCTGGAGCAGGTGAGGGAGCAATGGATGCTGCAAATATATTAAAACCAGCTCTTGCCAGAGGTGAACTACAGGTAACATTTTCCTTTGTCATGTTCAAAATGGGTATATATTGTCATTTGATTTTGATCTCAAAATCAATTTGCAATGCTCTTTTTTATCATTTAAACAAAAATACTCAAAAGGATAACTGTTTTCTGGTCATTGGTCATGTATTTTGGCTAATTTGCAAGTCTATACCTTTGAGAAAGGAACACCTAATCTTTCTTTTGGTTACTGTAAATAGTTAAAAACGTATGCTATTTAATAGGCCTGGTATAGGTTATTTATCAATTTGCAATTCTAATAAATGATCAATTGTTTCTGCCATGTATCTGAATTAATTAATTTGTAGAATTTTCACTATTTAGTTTTGGAATATTTTTAATTTTTAAAAATTACATTTGCATTTTCAGTAGTGATCTTGGTCAGTAGTTTAAGAATGCAAAATGATACTGTAGACTGGTTGTGAAATTTGAAGGCATGTGATTATGTTTACACTGAACCTACCACAATGCTCGTCTCTCAAGTTAATATATTTGTTTGAGTGCAGTTACTATTGCTTTGTCGGAAATTTCTAAAAATGTGTGCCTAAATTTAAATTTGGTGCAGTGTCTAGGAGCCACAACACTGGATGAATATAGGAAGTACATTGAAAAGGATTCAGCTCTGAAGAGACGATTCCAGCTAGTTAAAGTGCCAGAGGCAATTGTGGATGAAACCATACAAATACTGAAAGGATTTAGACAACGCTATGAGATATTCCATAAGGTCCGTTATACAGATGATGCCCTTGTAGCTGCTGCACAACTGTCACACCAATATATTAGGTTTGTCATATTTAAAACTTCTGTTTGTTATTTAAAACTTCTGCAACTTTTGTGTTTGTTTTGTCTTTTTATTTTATAGTAGAATAGATAAGTTTTTCTTTTTCTTTTTTTAACTTTTATGTCGCAGGAAATTTTTCTAATGTACATAGTTGTTTGTTACAAATGAATTAAAATGTTTTTTCTATCTTGTTATTTTCATCTTGCCACGTATCTATTTTCTAGCTTATAAATAATTGTATCTCCTGCAGTGATCGACTTTTGCCCGACAAAGCTATAGATTTGATTGATGAAGCTGGTTCTCTAGTCCAGTTTCAACATGCACAGGTATATTGTTGTCTACCTTTCCCTAAACCAGCAGTTCTTTTGTCTACTATTGAGCTAATTTGGCTAGATTTGCATACTTCCAGTTACCTGAAGAAGCAAGAGAGCTTGACATGGAGGTCAGGCAGATTGTGAAGGAGAAAGAAGAGTCTGTTCGCAATCAAGACTTTGAAAAGGTAATGCTTAAGGCATTGTTTGGAAGAGCTTATTTTGGACTTATCTTGTGATATAAGTACATGTGCAAGTGTTTGGGAGAGCCTATGCATATGACATGTCTATAAGTTGTTATCATCTTATTTCAATAAGTTCTTTGGGAGATATTTTATGAAAACAACTTAACTTTATATCAAAACTGTTGAACCTTATTTTCCCTTCATTATAAAAACAACTTATGCGTAAGTGCTTACATAATAAGTAATTACTATTTCCATTCCTAAATGTAAGACACTTTTTTGAAATTTATTTGTCCCTTTTAATAAGACTCTTTACAAATGGTCTTTGCATTATTGATTTTTTTACCAAAATATTGTTAATTACTTTACAATAAATACTATAAATTAATAAGATAAATTCATTTATACTATAAATTAATAAGATGAATTCGATCTCTAAGGAGAATATGACTAACACATTAATTAGGTAGGTGGAAAGTAATTAAGTTAAGTGTATAAAGTGAGATAATGAGTCTCAATCATTTTATGGATAATTTTGAAACAATAATATTAATTTTTAACAAATTTAATGCAACTAAATTAACTAACATTTTTAATGTGTATAAATTAATTAAAAAGAGTCATATTTAAGAATGAAGGTTTTATTTAATAAAATTTTAACCTTAATTAAGTTGTTTATCCAACAAGGCCTATTATGGATGACTTTCAGGACATCAAACCATGTTGGTCCCAATGAAACAACAATATGTTTGTATTTTAAAAACAATGTTTTATCTTAGGTAAATTGGGAGAATGAATGGCAGTTCCCCTCGCCTGTCAATGTTTTTAAAGTGATTTTTGTTTCTAGTTTGTTTAGTTTAAAAAACAGTTAGTGGTTTGTTCCTTCTTCAATTATAAGATTAATACTTTATTTTAGCTATTAGTGGGCTGATGATTCATGAATTTCTGAATAGGCTGGAGAGCTACGTGATAGAGAAATGGATCTTAAGACACAGATATCTGCAATTATAGAAAAGGCAAGGAAGACGAGCGAGGCAGGAGATGGAGATCCCATAGTTACTGAAGTTGACATACAACATATTGTCTTCTTTTGGACTGGTATTCCTGTGAAGAAAGTCTCAACTGATGAATCTAATCGCTTGCTTAAGATGGAAGAGACTTTACAAAAGCGAGTCATAGGTCAGGATGAAGCAGTAAAAGCCATCTGCAGTGCCATCTATCGAGCTAGGGTTGGACTGAAGAACCCTAATCGTCCAATTGCCAGCTTCATCTTTTCTGGACCAACTGGTGTTGGGAAGTCTGAGTTGGCCAAAGCATTGGCTGCGCACTACTTTGGTTCTGAAGAAGTCATGATTCGGCTTGACATGAGTGAATTTATGGAAAGGCACACAGTTTCCAAACTTATTGGTTCACCTCCTGGATATGTTGGTTACACGGAGGGTGGTCAACTAACTGATGCAGTTCGGTGTCGTCCCTATATTGTTGTACTGTTTGACGAGATTGAGAAAGCCCATCCTGATATATTCAACATGATGCTTCAGATCCTTGAAGATGGAAGACTAACAGATAACAGGGGAATGACTGTGGACTTCAAGAACACTATCCTTATAATGACATCAAATATTGGAAGCAGTGTGATTGAGAAAGGAGGCCGTAAAATAGGATTTGACCTTGATTATGATGAGAAGGATATTAGTTATAATCGAATCAACAGCTTGGTGACCGAGGAGCTGAAGCAATACTTCAGGCCAGAGTTTTTGAATAGGTTGGATGAAATGATTGTTTTCAGGCAACTCACAAGGCTGGAGGTAAAGCAGATAGCTGACATAATGCTAAAGGAGGTGTTTGAGAGACTAAAAACCCTAAAGATTGATCTCTCAGTGACAGAAAGATTTAAGGAGAGGGTGGTTGACGAAGGATATGATCCTAGTTATGGGGCTAGGCCTCTAAGAAGAGCCATAGTGCGACTTTTGGAGGATAGCATAGCTAAGAAGATCCTTGCTAGTGAAATTAAAGAGGGTGACTCGGTCATAGTGGATGTCGATTCTGATGGTAATGTGATTGTACTTAGTGAAATTAACAGTAGTAGTGCCCCGAGTCACTAGCAGAAGCTCTTCCTGTGTGCTTGAGTCACTAGCAGAAGCTCTGCTCTTCCTATGGCCCCGACTCACTAGCAGAAGCTCTGCTCTTCCTGTGTATCGCCGTTGTCTTTGCTGAGTTGTACTTTTCCTTTTCACTTGAAGAACATAGTTATAGTTTGTTTTAGTTGTCAATGGACCTAAAGCTTTTAGTTAATGTTGCTATTCATAGTTGTCTATTTTATCAATTAAAAGAGGGGAATGAATATTTTTTTGAAAAAATTTCCCAGTAACTGTTTTGCACCTTTGAACACGGATAGAACAAATATGAGAAATTCCTATTTATTTTTTCTGTTTAAGTGTTACAATTAGTCAATCAATTTGTATGACTATTGAAGAATTTTTTTACGAATTTCATTTATTCTAATATATTTAGTTCTATTTATATTTATTATTATTTTATCGTTCAAATCAGTTCTAATTGCATTGAAGATTATTATTATTATTATTATTATTATTATTATAATTTTTTCTTCTTCATCTTCGTATTCCATTTTTACTTTTTTTATTGAATGCTGCTAGTTTTAGGCACGTTTTTGCCCCATAACCAACATAGAAAGGTTTTGGGAGAATGAAAGATTATGTTGTGTCCTACCTTGGATATGCTACATACAAGGATTTTAACCATGTGATTCTAGGTTAAGGGGTTAACCCTAAAACCTTAGTTTGTTCTGTTTGTTTATCTCATGAGTTAAAGGACAAGGATTATAACTTTATGAATATGGATTTAGGGGTTGATCCTAACCCTAGTTTGTCATGTTTGTTTCTCTCAGTTAGTAGAGTGCATAGATTATAACCTCATGTTTGTTTCAAATATAACTAATATGTGATTTTTAATTACAAAATAGATTCAATTGTATCCATATTAAGACTTTGTAAGGTGTCGAAAATGATTATGACTGAAAATCATATGCATTTATCAAATGAAAGCTTCAAGTTGGCAAAACAAACTCATTATACATTCACCCCAAATTTCAAGGCACTCAACCAATCCATGGACATACTCTCCTTCCCTTGTTTATAGTAAATAAACAACGTAAAAATTTTAAAGAGTAACCAAAAGATGATAGAGCTCTCACAAGGTATGTGCACTTAATCTCTCAAGTGTTTAGGGTGGTGTTTACACTCAAGCATTCTATGTTAATTAGTATTACCAAGTTTTGACTAGCATCTAATATCTAGTTGTAACGTGGCTAGGGGTAAGGTAAGATAATAGAAAGTAAAGTGAGCTTAATAACCAAACGGGAGAGAGGAGCAATGAGGAATAAGTCTACAAGTATTTTAAATACTTCCTTTTGTATCTTTTTCTTTTTCTTTTTCACACTTTGTAATGTTGCGGCCTTGTGTTGCGTTTTTGCTTTACTTTTTTCAACTTTGTTGCTTTTGCCACCTCTTTCTTTTTCTTATTTCCCTATCAATTTTTCTTTTCGTACCCCTTTCTTTCTTTGCATCAGCTTTTTTTCTCAATATCCAAGTACTACTTGGTACAAACTACTCTTTCAATGTACCCCACACTTAGATGAAACCTATTACCAAAACAATTCCAAAGCTTCTTTGACCTCTAAGGTTTAGGGTTTAAGTTGATCATGATTTTCTGACTTTTGGGCTTTTAATGAGCTACCATATAAAAATGGATGGTAGAGTAAACTATCAACATAGATGCAAAATCACACAAGAAAGAAGAGAATGACAAGATGAAAGCCATTTTTAAGCTCAAAATCTCACTTGGTAAAATTGCTCTATTGCTAATGGTTTCAACTTTAATTTTTCAGTTACTTAATTTTTGGGTCCTTTGGACACCCTCTTTGGATGCACTTGAAATCATTGTACTCAAACCTTTTTTTTTACTCAAAGGTCCAAGGCCTTTTTCTCAAAAAGATTGACTAGATATGATACCTTTTCAATCATTAAAATTTTCAAGGATGCAAGTTACCAACTTGATAATCCTAAAAGTCCTCTAATCACTAGCATTAATAGAAAGCATTCTTTTAAAGAAAAAGATAACAATTACACCCTTTTTTCCTAACGAGAAAGTTTTAAGGTATAAGTAGCGACAACTTGATGTCTATAAGTTCTCTTCTAGCATTAGAATTTAAAACTAAATAACTCAAATGTGATAGATTTCGGTGTACACTTATGTCAATTTAAAGGTGCATGAATTGTGACAATTAAAAACTCCCAAGGTTTGACAAAAATCAAAACCAACACACAAATATTTTCTATCCCAAAGAATTACATAACTTTGATTTTTTCATTACTCCTGGAGATATATAGGAGGAAGGAGTCACTCATGTCAAGCTAAAAATTACTTAAATATAATAAATCCTCTTTTTTAATAATAATAAAATTTAATATTTTTGTAATAGTTTTATTTAAGGTAGAATAATATTTTAAATGTCATAAACAATTTTTTAATCAATTATAAATAACTATTTTTAATGAACGTCATAGGATGCTAATATATTTTTTACACATGATGAAAAAAGGCCATTCTTTTTTTTAAAGATTTTTTTTTTATATTTTTCTTAATAAACATTAATGATGACTCTATCTCTCTATTAATTTTCTTTTTTTAAACATTTTTTGATATTATCATCATGATTGGTTTCGACAGTTTTTATTATTAAAATTTATTATAATATTTGTGATACTTTATGATTATAATTGTTATGTTTTATAGAAAATAGTTGAATAAGATTTTAACTTGTGTGAGGCTTTGTGATTAGAATCATTATATTTTATAAAAGATTTTTTAATAAAATTTTAATTTAACTATTATTATATTTTTAATCAATTTTTTTAATCAATTTTCATATTAATTAAAATATATAGAAGGAATATGAAAAGAAATATCTAAGCATTTAATATAAAAAATATTAAAGTTAGGTTGGTATCAATTTTTTTTTCGAATAAGAATAAAAAAATGGATATTAATCGCACCATAATACTCTGCACAAACCTACCGTTGTCATCCCTATCTATTACCGAACTGATTCATGGTTGAATATGCAATTACAATTTTCTATCTCCCATACACATATTTTCTTGATTATCTACTTATTTATAAAAAGATAAGAAATATTAATAATATATTTTTATTATTATCTAAAATTATTAAGGATTACAAAATATTCAAATCTCATTTTATATTTAATAAATTTTATTTATAATTTTTAATATTTTTAATTAATAATAAATATGTATTACAAAATTGTGTTAAAAATATATTATGTTATATAATATGTTAGTGACACTTATCGTAAGAAAAATACTGCAATACAAGAGGACTACATTCTGGTTAGACCCCAAAATTAGGGTATGATATATATCCGAAAAGTAAGTTTGACATATGGTTCTGATCTACAACATCTTCCACTAGTTTTTCATATCCATTTTGCTTTTCCATTATTTCGATTGTCGGCATCAGATTTTGTCCATTTTATATTTAATATCTTAGCTCACTTCATCACCTAATCTTTCAAGACCAGTGACTTTGTGAAGAAGAAAGAAGACTCAGTAGACAACTAAGACTTCTTCCGTAACAAAGCGGCAATGCTATTCAATTCACCAAAAGACTTCGGGACAAATCTTATTATTTATCGATATTAATTGCATCACCATTAATATGATATGAAAAATATCACTTAGTATTTGACACTTCCATACGTTGCCTAGGTAGGTATTTATTGATTAATTTTTAATCAAACATGGGCAGTGGTACAGTGGTTGACTAACGCATCCAAAATTTATCTAGTGTAAATGTAATTGTCAAGAAGTCAAAAACACTATTAAGGAGAGAAATTTTATGAAGAGAAAAATTAGTAATATATATTATATGTTTTATTATAAGTTTAAATTTAGGTTTAATTATATTTTTCACCCTTAAGTGTATGGATAAATTTGTTCTTAATTTTAATTACTTGATTTTGTTCAATACATTTAAAAGTGAGCAATTAATTGCTTGATTTTAATTCTTATATTTTGAAAAATAGACAATTTTTATTCATAAATTAAATAATTTTTATAAAAATTAAATAACTAATATTGAATAAATTTTTATGTATTATAAATTACTCAATTTAAAAAAAATAATTGATTGACTTTATCTTATAAAAAAATAAATAATAAATTAACGATAGGACCAAAATTGAAAATCATTTTTAAATGTAGATTAAAATTGAACCATTAAAATTATGATGATTGTAATTGTCCATATTTTAAATGTGTTAATTAAAGTCGAGTCATTAAAATTATAAGAATCAAAATTACTCATTTACCTAATTATAAGTACTAAAATTGTAATTAAACATAAAATTTATTAAAAATTATAATGTTTGATATACATCACTTTTTATTTAATAAACTTTACTAATAATTTTATAATTTTTAATAATAATAAAATAGGTTCCTACTAGGACTCTACTTTTATTAACGCCATTCATGAGTTTAACTAAACAACAGTCAACTTGTACCCTATATTATACAAGGCACGAGATCAGAAAATCTATTTAAACAAATTCAAGATAGTATTTGTGATTCAATGAATTGTATGGACAAGAAAGGCTATTAGCCAAGTAAAGCTAGGTACAAAAAGGGCAGCAACAATTATACGACTAGCAAAACAATGTCATTTGCTAATAGCAACACGAAGCCTATCACAATTTTATAATTCATGTTATATCTTCAAAATACTAAGAATCAAAGCCTAACAAATCATAAAATTGAACTATTGGAGAGAGACCCTTTTGTGTGAATCACCCTTACAAACAGAGAAAGGAAGTAAACAAATAAAAGCCCTCCTCCTAATAGTCCATCAAGCTTCATATCTCTTCTGATCAAAACCACAAGTGCCCAAACTAATCCAACCACCAAAAACACCATTGTCTCCCAGAGATATGAGTCTCTAGGGATCACAACAGCTTGAGGGTACTCCCACCATGTACAAGTTACAAGAGACAAGCCCAAACCAATGAGGGTATTGAAGATTGGACCAGCATAACAACCTGATATTGCTACTTGAGCACCCTCTGGTCCACCATTCAAAGCCATTGTTAAATTTGTCATCAAATCCCCAATTGAGTTACCCCAGGCAAGAACTGTTAACCCAAGCATTGAAGGACTTATTCCACATATGTAACCAATTGAAACAAGCAATCCTACCAACTCTTGAGCTATTATGTAGCTCCATGTCACACTCATTACAAACCCACCTGCTAGCCAAGGAAATAAGCACTTCCTTGGTGGCCCTGACTTTTTGGTTGTTAAAAATGCAGTCACACCAAATACAGTTCCAACCAAGAATCCAATTCCATGAACAATAAGGTTCTTGCTGAAAAACCTGTTTCCATTATAAGGACTCCTCCACAGGACAGACAAGAGAAGTGGAGCTAGTATAACTGAAGAAACTGCATACACCTTTGACCATCTCTTTTCACACACAACAGGAATTGTCAATCTCCTAGGCAGGTAAAGGGGCATCTCCAGAACATAAAGTGACACTTGACACATTGAATACCTCATACAACAAAAATGTTTCTCTATAATCAAAGCATGTTCTTCAGCACCATTTTCACCACAATCAATTGGTCCTTTCTTCATGCCACTGAGAAGAGGGACACTCAAACTCAAATCATCACCACATCCTGAAATATCAATACCAACCCTTTCGTTGTTGTCGTTTTCACCGTCACCACTTTCTTTCCATCTAGTAGAAGAGACATAAACAATAACTACATACACCGCATACATCAAAGTAAAACCAATTGCTCCAAGAAGATTGATCTTGCCATAGATCAAAACACCAAACAAGGTTAGAAGAACCAAAAGGAGAAAATAAACATCTCTCACAAACGCAGACTTAACAACTTGATCCCCTCTTTGATGTATTGCAATGCTCACACTCCCCACCACAACACAGGACACAAAAGAAACACCCCCAAGAACAGTGTTAAAGCTAATGCTGCGGGTCCCACTTCCCTGGAAAGAGACAAGGCTAGAGAAAACGTCATAGGCACCGTTGCCAAGAGAGAGGAGGGTGACTCCAGCAATTGTAGGGGACAACTTTAGTGGACAGGCTTTCAAGGGAGGGACAAAAGTATTCAGAAGTTGTATTAGCCAACAAATAAAACAGAACTAGGAGCCATAGAAATAAAAGGGTGTAACCCAATGAAGGGAATCTCCCAAAATTGCAATAGAAAAGGTAGAGATAATCAATGTAGCCCTCAGAGGCACAAGGGTCATTGGATTTCAGGTAGAAACACTTGGCTTTGTAGTCACCTAGGCTGTCTAAGCTCTCACACTCTTGTTCATTGCTGCTATCAAAGGCAGAGATTTTGGTCACAACCACTACTTCTGGGGTGTGGAAATGAACAATCATGAAAGAGCAAATCACTAGGAGGAAAGATGTGTTCAAGAACAAGGTGTATCCCATCCTTTTGGACACACAAACGGTGATGGTCATATGAGAGATAAACACTTGACAGTCAGACCCTAAATATAAATATGGTGGAAACTTGGTGATTAAGGAAAGCGATGCATTTGTAAACATGAAGCAAAATAAGTGAGCTAAGAATCCCAAGATTGGAATGAAGGGTAAAAGAAAAAATCCAATGACAGAGAACATCACAGGAATCAAAGAAGGGATCTGAAATGGATGAATTTTAATCTTCTTTGGTTTTTTCTGTGTAGGCAGGACAAAGAAAGAGTTGAGTGAGAATATGGTAAAGCATTAAACAATTGGATTTGTTTTCTATAATATTAACTTTTGGCACCTTATCTTATGACCGAACTGCAACCAAATACTAGCAGGAGTTGCTAGCCACCAAACGCGCCTTGTGTTGTGTGAAATGGATTTTGCAATATAATTTTAGAAGTCGATTTAAATGAATTAATTTTATTTAAATAATAAAATAAAACTACTTTTAAACTACAAATAATGTTTTTGTTACGTAATAACCATTCAATTTTATTACGAATGATTAAAATTAAAACAATCAAGTCATATATATATATTTTTAAATGTTACATATTTTTTTAAGTGATAATAAAACTTTAAATCTTAATTAATGTGAATCAAATTTATTCTTTTTATTTTGATATAAAAATAACTTTCTAAGTAGATATGTCACATCTTTTAAAAGTTGGAAAATGAAAAATTTGTATATTTCAAATTAAGTTACCTCCACCAAATAAATAGTGTGCAAGCAATTTTCTAGCCGCATTCACACCTTTAGTTTTGACCGAACAGGTTTAATAAATTATAATGTAATGTGTTACGGTTACGAATTCGAGTTTAAAAGTAGCCAAAATGTAAGTTAAACTTTCACATCGTACCTCAACAAGTTTGACTTTGTCTCCCATTTGCGAATTGTGACCTTGTAACTACTGCATTGCCATGGGAGACCAGATGACATAATTTTCTATTTCTTTGTCATGTTCTTTACGAAATGACTCGTACGTATAAGTTTTGTTTCATTTTTTTGGAGAATTTTTTCTTCGTCATGTTCAGTTACACGTGTCACTGTATTGATTTTCTAAAATTTAGAGTAATCAAATTAATTTTTCAAAAAGTTTATATGCCAATTTGAAAACGCATCCAAACTAAGCTTTGAAAAACTTGCTTTCTGAAAGGTGAGTTTACGATATAATAAAGTGTGTAACGCCATTAGATGAGATAAATAAGAGGCCATTAAATTGAAGATAAAATATTTGTAGAACTAAAATGGTGATAAGAAGAAAAATTGAAGAATTAATTTGACAATCTAGATTTATAGAGGACAATATATGTAATTGTAGATGACCAACACGATAATTAAAAACCAATAATATATGCCTGTTTGTTTTTGCTTTTGGGGTTAAAAGGACGTTTATAGGAATCAACAAGATTCGTTTAGAAAATAAAGTTTTCTATAATTTTTTATTTTTCGAAATTAATTTTCTGATAAATAGAATTAATTTTATAAAATAAAAACATTTAAATTATTTAATAAATAAAATTTATTTTATGTGTAAGACTTACAAATTTGTTTAAGAATATATTTATATTTTAAAAATATTTTTAATATAAAAAATCATTTCTTTTATATTTGTTTTAAAAATATTTTTTAAATATAAATTAAGTTTCATAACATAAAATTATTTTCTTTCAATTGTGTGTATACATACATTAAAATTTGATAATGAATAAAAGAATACATCAAAATTTGATACTTAACAAAATTTTAAGATTTTTCAGGACGGGACGGAGGTATATATATTTACGTAGTTTTAGAAATTTCAAATATTTATTGGCACTTTATTTATTGTCTTTTTTTTCTTCTTGAGTGGAACACTTTATTTATGGTCATTGTTTAATTATTTATTTTAACTTTGTGACTAACTAACTGAGTGGAATACTTTATTTATCGTCATTGTTTAATTATTTTTTTTTTATTTTGTGACAACTCATTTTAGGTAGTCAAGTCAAACTAAAAGTTTCTTCCAATTATTTAATCTATCTAAACTCCAAATCAGTTATTATATAGGTTATG
Source organism: Mucuna pruriens (assembly GCA_025330945.1). Classification (NCBI taxonomy): domain Eukaryota; kingdom Viridiplantae; phylum Streptophyta; class Magnoliopsida; order Fabales; family Fabaceae; genus Mucuna; species Mucuna pruriens. The sequence continues at coordinate 816,498 of JAENHJ010000545.1, forward strand.
TTTTCTCCAAAATGGATACGGTAATGATCGAAATGATTGTTGACTTGTCTGAACTCTTAGATATTAGCTGATACCAACGAAAGGTATGCTCAAGTTAATATTAATTGTACTATAATAAGAAAATATATTAAATATGTACTTCATTCAATGACCGTGTCAGTGTTTATAGGAGTTAAAAGTGGGTTGAATTCTAAAATTTGAGGCTCGGGTCACCTTAAGAAAAATGATATGTTATCATAAAGGTGTTTCTACTCCATTAGTCCATTTGAAGACAACATCTATACTAGGTGATTAACCCTAAATACCAATTTAGCCATGAAATTGGTCCATAACAAGTTTAAAATAGATAATTCTCAAATTATAATATTACCTTTTCATCTCATGGCAAAGCATGAGTGAGACTGCAACCAAATACTAGCAGGAGTTGCTAGCTACCACCACATACGCCTTGTGTTGTATGAAGTGGATTTTGCAATTTAATTTTAGAAGTGGATTTAAATGAATTAATTTTATTTAAATAATAAAATAAAATTTCTTTTTTAAACTATAAATATATTTTGAGTCTTAAGATGTATTACAATTTACCAAGAATGATTTTGTTACGTAATAACCATTAAATTTTTTTATGAATGATGAAAATTAAACGAATCAAATCAATGTCACATTTTTTATAATGATAATGTTACTTTAAATCTTAATTCAGGTATAATTATCATTGGTTTGAAAATCGAATTGGATTGGTCGTTTTGACTTGTCTGATTGAGAATGGGTTCAATGATTTTGTTTACTTCCAAAAAAATTCAAATAATTTTAGAATCGGTCAAAATTGGTCAAATATCAATGTAGAGAATTGGTGTGAACCAGCAATTCTAAAAAAATTATATTTATTTATTTTTAATTTTAAATTATAAAAATATATTTATTTAATATTATTTCATATATTATTTTATTAATACAAATTTGACCATAATTCAATTACAGTTGAACCATTAAACCTTGAATCAATGCTTTAGTTTTAAAAACATTGATAATTATATCACTCAAATTAATTTTCATATATATATATATATATATATATATATATATATATATATATATCTATTATACAGTTGTGATTGATGTAAGTGTTTTTTTTTTATCTATAACTCAATTTTATGTTAGTTAAATATTAAACTATTACCATTAACATTTATTTTAATATGTTAGGTATATATATGAACTATCTTTGTTAAAAGGGAGCAAACACCTTTGTTAGGTATAATTTAAATCATAGCTAAGATGTAATTCTTAGTTACCAAATAGTCTCAATAATATCCATATGAAGTCCTTATAAGGTGCCTAAAATATGACTTATCACACAACACCACAATTACCACTTGTAAAGACCAAATTATCAAGGTACCACTTGTAAAGACCAAATTATCAAGGTATCACTTGCAAAGCCTTTGGGGTATCACCCCCACACTTATTTAGAACCTATTCCCAAAACAATTCCAAAACTCCTTTAACCCCTAAGGTTAAAGTAATCATGGTTTTCCACTTTAGACTTGTAATGAGCTATAATATCAAAGAAATGGTTAGATAGGCTTAAAAGGGGTAAGCAAAAGATTTAATGTAAAATAAGTCCATTTGCCTAGTGACTATAAAGAAAGAAGGCCTAAATCATATCACCAATGCATGTGAGACAAGAATATAAAAGAGAATCAAGACAAAACCTAGAGTGACTAGCAACACATGTGCAAATCACACAAGAAAGAAGAGAATGACAAGATGCAAGCCATTGACATACAAAATCTCACAAGAATAAATGCTCTATCACCAATGATTCATACTTTAATTTCCAATTCACTCATTACACTAAAGATGCAAACAATGGTTTTATACCAAGTTGTGAAACCTCTTAATCAAGGTTGATGCAACTACTCACAATTTATACAACCTAGAAATCCATTAAAAGTGCTAAAAACTACAAAATATACTTTTTCTTCTTTCTTTTTTAGCAAAAATATAATTGACAACAAATGGAAAAATTGGAAAACAGCAAAAAAAAAAAAAAAACCCGGTGAAAATAGCAAAAAAAAGCTAAACAACAAAAACAGAAAAAAAAAGTAGTACCAGAATTTTAAAAAGAACAGCAGCAAAAAATAGCAAACAAAACAATAGCAAATTATTTACAATAATAGAAAATGGAAACAACAAAAATAGCAAACACAAGTAAAAAAAAAATATAAAGCAGTAACACACTACTAAAACACCCCCCATTTAAAAGAAGCATTGTCCTCAATGTAGACATATATGAACATGACACAAGCATTAATAATCATAAAGGAAGGGGCTAAAACTCTCTCAAGGTGCATTTATTTGCATTTTTGGGAGGGTTGGCTTGACCAAAGAGAGGTCCTCCACATCACCATCCATCATTGTTGGACACTCATGGAATAACTTGAGTTGGTGTCCATTGACTTTAAAGATCTTATCGGTAGCCTCATTTCTTATTTCAACTATACCATAGGGAAAGACATTAGTAATGACAAACGGTCCATCCCATTTAGAACAAAGCTTACCTGCTATTAGCTTAAGATGAGAGTTGAACAAAAGCACTTTATGGCCCACTTTGAACTCCATTGTCAAGATCATGTTGTCATGGAAGCACTTCAGCTTTTCCTTGTAAACTTTGGAGTTCTCATAGGCCTCCAAGCGAAGCTCCTCAAGTTCTTGCAATTGAAGCTTTCTTTCCTTGCACAATATGCACGATGCTCTATTTCTACTAGAAGGTGACACGCCTTACCAAAAACTATCCAATAAAGGGACATTTCTAACGGTGTTTGGTAAGCTGTCCTATGAGCCCAAAGAGCATCTTCTAACAATCGACTCTAATCCTTTCTAACACTTAGAAAACAAATGATGATGATATTGAATTGCTTGATCACGAAGAAGAATTTTCCTTGCCTCAGAGTTACCTTGTCAAGGAAGAACCCTAAGCAATAATTTTAGAGTATATACATTTTTTGTTTTATCCATTGTTCATCTTTTGATGTGTACATCTAGTTATTACATTAGTCCATTCCCCTTCTTTCTCTTTTGGGCGTAGATATTGTTAAACCCATTTTTGGTCCGACAGGTCCATAAAATTAATCCACACTGGCCCAAGACTAAAAACTAAATGAGTCCAGCCTAGTACCAAAGTTCTCCAAAATTGAGTTGAGAACATGGTCATTTTTAGGCCAGTCCAAGGTCAAAATCAACCCAAGCAAGGCCAAAATGCGACTGTGGGGCCCACCCTTAATTTGGAAGGTGACTTGGAAAGCCAACGGCTCACGAGAAGGCCTACAATTGTACTAAAGAACAAAGTCAACTTAGGAAAAGCTAGAAACAAGGGACAAAATAGAACCTAGCAGGGGGACAAGACGAATGTACCTCTAAAAAGATGAAAAGAATAAGGAAGCATTAAATAGGCAGAAGCAGAGCTCCTACGTGGAACATAACGCCATGAGACAAAGGGTGAAAAACATGGAGAAGTATGGTAGATAAGACGACTACTCTACTAAAAGAACAACAAAATTCACCCTTAGGTGACCATTCCTAACACCGCGCTCTAAGCCATTGCTACCACAATTAATGAAAAGTGCTCCGAAGAAGGGAGAATGGGCACCGCTGCATTAAATGAACATGGGGAAATTGCCACCGCATTTATGAACAAAGATTGCCCAAAGATATTGTTAATCGAGGGGGGCGAAGGAAAATGCCTATAAAAGGATGCGATATGGAATGGAAAAGGGGATCAAGAAAAGGAGAACAAGAGGCGACTATCTGTAGTTCAAGAGAGCAAGCACTTGGTACGTGGATACTTAGAGTTAGCAATCAAGAGACACCCCGAGACTCTACTAGATACCAGGTAAGTAACTTCGACGAACTCCCTAGTTATTTCTAAATACCATACACCTCATCTTCATCCCACCTGGTCCACATAAACCCCAAAGCCACCATGCTCCTAGACAACTCGGACTAAGAACCTGTAGTATAAAAACCAAAGAGTTCCGACAACCCTTAATGTCTATTCCCTAGGCCTAAGCCCATTTAAATCAATTTTTGTCCAGTTTCCTACCTAAGCCGAAGTCTAGATGTGTTAAGACTGGGACTCATTCGGTCCCACCTTGAGTCCGAAATGGTTTCGGATTCACTTCAAGGCTGAGATCCATTCTCACAAGATCCGAACCTATGTCGGATCAATAACCCAGATAGATCCTTTCACAAAACTACGTGGAATTTGACTTCTCGTAAAGGAGGTATGTAGGCATGCAAGAACAATTTCTTCATCAAGTCTATCCACACACCCACACTAACCTTAGTCCAAATCCCACTTACCTTCAAGAATACATCGCATGAACAAGTGTCATTGTAGCCTTGTCCATAAGTAAGGTAACCATCGTATGATGGACGCGACGGGATGTTGGGCATCCCTAATGTAACAGACCTCCAAATGCAATCTCTCTGGTCCAAGACTAAGTCTATCCAATCCATTCAATTTCCATGTTTTTCCCGATATTCCAACACAAAAACATCAGTGGCGACTCCCAATCCTCCGCCGTGAGGTCGCGAGGCCATCGCGACAGATATGTTCTGGTGGTGGTTCTTACCGAGTGGCTAGATATGTTCCCTGTGTTGGGTTATTTTTGGGCTCCCATCTATGTGGACAAAAGCCCAATACTCTCAAGCCCGTTAGGTCTCTCTTTATAAGAAGAGAAGAGGTTAGATTGAGGAGACACCAGAGAGACACACAAGAGATTGAGAGAGAGTGGATTTTCACAAGGCAAAAGAGAGAATAGAGAAAAAGGAAAGAGAAAAGAGTAGAGGTGTGAGAAATCGTGCTCGCACAATAGCTCAATTTTGTGGATTCTTTTCTTTCATCTTGTTGTTCATTTGCAAGTTTTGCTTGCTTGCTTGTGTTGGTTAGTTGTATGAACAAATATTGTTCTTGACCTGAAGACTCTTGTATCCTTATTTTATTATAGTTGATTGATTTCTTTGGTCTGGACGACCCGTGGTTTTTACTTCTCATGTTGAGGGGGTTTTTCAACGTTAAAAATATCAGTGTCTCTTACGTTATTCTTCTCATAATTACTGTCATTCTTATTTTATGGTTACTCTTATAGATTCTTGAAGTTAGGGGAATTTTTATCCGTTGCGTTGTGTCACCACATTGGTGGTGCCTTATTGGTGTTTCCAGTATCCTATTACCTTCCTATTGTCAGAGTGACTTTACCCCATCAGAGTGCTATCAGAGATATTTGGTTTGAAGGGTGTTGTACTTGCCAAAATAATGAAGGGTAATACAAATAGAATGGTGAGTTTGAATGACACTAATTATCACTTGTAGAAAGGGAAGATGAAAGATTTACTATTTGTAAAGAAAATGCATCTTCCTGTTTTTGCTACTCAAAAGCCAGAATCTATGTTTGATGAAGAATGGGACTTTGAGCATCAACAGGTATGTGGTTTTATCCAAATTTTTGTGGTTGATAATGTTTATAATCACATTGCAAGTGAGATACATGCCAGGTCTTTATAGGAGAAGATTGAATCCTTATATGCCTTAAAGTGTGGGAATAACAAATTATTTTTGTTAAATTCTATTGTGAGTTTGAAGTTCAAGGAAGGCATTTCACTGTCAGATCACTTGAATGAATTCCAAGGGATTATTGATCAGATGTCAGGAATGGGCATCATGTTTGAAGATGAGATTTTAGGATTACTACTCTTGAATTCTTTACCTGAGTCTTGGGAGACTTTTAAGGTCTGTATCACAAATTCAGCCCCTATTGGTGTTGTCTCTTTACAAATGATAAAGGGTAGTGTACTTAACGAGGAGATGAGAAGGAAGGCACAAGGTTCTTCATCACAATTTGAGGTACTGGTCACTGAAAATAAGGGGAGAAGTCAGAAAAAGGAAAGAGAAAAGAGTAGAAGTAAATCCAAGTCTAGATATAAGAATGTGGAATGTCACTACTGTCACAAAACAAGGCATATACAAAAGCATTGTTTCTTGTGGAAGAAGGAGAACAAAGGCAAAAAGGGTAAGCCAAAAGAGAAGGATGATGATCGTGTCACTACTGCTACAAGTGATGATCTTGTCATTCTTCGAGACTTTGAGTCGATTAATTTTGTATCCGATGAGAGCATGTGGATTATTGATAGCGGTGCTACACTGCATGTTACATCAAGAAATGAGTTCTTTTCATCTTACATTGTAGGTGATTTTGGAGTGTTGAAAATGGGTAATGATGGTGTGACCAAGGTGATCGGTGTTGGTGATGTTTGCTTGCAAACCAACACAAGAATGCAGTTGTGGCTTAGAGGAGTTAAACATGCTCCAAATGTTCACTTTAACTTGGTATTTGTGCATATGCTTGATGATGGTGGTTATGATAATCACTTTGGTCATGGAAAATGGAAACTCACCAAAGGTAACTTGGTTGTGGCCAAAGGGGAGAAATTTTCTAAACTGTATTGGACAAAAGCTTTGGTTGCTAAAGATAGTGTGAATGTCATGGATATAGAGACATCTTTATGGCACTGAAGGCTTAGTCATATCAATGAAAAAGGGTTGACTTGTTTAGCCAAAAAGGACATGCTTCCAGGATTGAAGAATACAAAGTTGGAGAAGTGTTCTCATTGTATGGCTGGTAAGCATAATAGAGTATCCTTTAAGAAGCATCCTCCCTCAAGGAAGTCAGAGTTGCTAGAATTGGTACATTTTGATGTTTGTGGTGCATTGAAGGTAAAGTCATTTAGTGGTGCACTTTATTTTGTTACCTTTATTGATGATTGTTCTAGGAAGCTTTGGGTCTATGTTTTGAAGACAAAAGACCAAGTGTTGGAGAAGTTCAAACAATTCCAGACTTTGGTTGAGAGACAATCAGGCAAGAAGGTGAAATGTTTCGTTCTAACAATGGTGGTGAATATTGTGGACCATTTGATGTATATTGCAAGTATCAAGGTATCAGACATGAAAAGACTCCTCCTAAAACTTCTCAGTTGAATGGCTTAGTAGAGAGGATGAACAGGACATTGATTGAGAGGGTTAGGTACATGCTTTCTGAAGCAAGGTTACCTAAGCATTTATGGGGTGAGGCACTTTACAAAGCAGTGCATGTTATTAATCTCAATCCTACAGTTGCTTTGAATACTGAGGTGCCAGACAAGATTTGGTTTGACAAAGATGTCAAGTATGATAATTTGTGAGTTTTCGGTTGTAAGACCTTTGTGCATGTTCCAAAGGATGAAAGATCCAAGTTGGATATGAAGACTAGGTAGTGTATCTTCATTGGGTATGATCATGATGAGTATCATTACAGGATGTATGATCCTGTTGAGAAGAAACTTGTCAAGAGTCATGATGTGCAATTCATGGAAGACCAAACCATTGAAGACACTGATAAGGTGAAGTCTACATCTGAGAAAGTCAACAATTTGTCTGAAATTGATCCAGTTCGGATTCCTATACATGATCTAGATACTGCTGATAATAATGTTCAAAATAGTGAGCAACATAATTATGTTGGTGATCAACAACTTGGAGATGGTTTTGATGTTCCTCTTAATGATGATGCTGAAGAGGAACAAGATATTTCATAAGATGAGAATCTGGGTTATGCTCCTGAACCACCTCTAGTCCAAAGGAGGTCTAATAGGCAGAGACAATCATCTATAAGGTATACTTCTGATGAGTATGTGACCTTGACAGATGGAGAAGAACCTGAATGTTACCAGGAGGCCATGGAGAGTGAAGAAAAGAAAAAGTTGATGGATGCAATGGAAGATGAAATAAAGTCTTTGTATGATAATCACACTTATGATTTGGTGAAGTTGCCTAATGGCAAGAAGGTCTTGGAAAATAGGTGGATTTACAGGATAAAGCAAGAGAGTAACTCTTCATATCCAAGGTATATAGCCAGATTAGTAGTGAAAGACTTTAGATAGAGAAAAGGTGTTGACTTCAATGAGATTTTCCCTCCTGTGATGAAGATGTCATCCATCAGAATTGTGCTAAGTTTAGCTGCTACCTTTGATTTGGAGGTTGAGTAGATGGCTGTAAAAACCACTTTCCTTCATGGTGATTTGGAGGAAGAGATATACATGAAGCAACCTAATGGTTTTCAAATTAGTGGAAAGGAAGACTATGTGTGCAAGCTCAAGAAGAGCTTGTATGGTCTGAAGCAGGCTCCAAGACAGTAGTACTAGAAGTTTGAATCTGTTATGTGTGAGTAAGGCTACAGGAAGACTACTTCTAATCATTGTGTATTTGTTAAAAAATTTTCTGATGATGACTTCGTTATCTTGCTGTTGTATGTTGATGACATGCTTATTGTTGGGAAAAGTATTTCTAAAATTGACAGGTTGAAGAAGCAATTGAGCGAGTCATTTGCTATGAAAGACATGGGAGCCACTAAACACATTCTTGATATAAGAATCATTCGTGATAGACAAGCAAAGAAACTTTGGTTGTCACAGGAACACTACGTTAAAAGGGTTTTGTAAAGATTCCATATGGAAAATGCTAAAGCAGTGAGCACTCCTCTTGCTGCTCATTTTAAATTGAGTTCTGGACATAGTCCTTCAAATGAAGCTGAGAAGACTAATATGAGCAGAGTTAGAAGAATTTTTATCTGCTGCGTTATGTCACCACATTGATGGTGTCTTATTGGTGTTTCTAGTATCGTATTACCTTCCCATCGCCAGAGTGACTTTTCCCATCACCCTGGTGGTTCTGGGAACTCTGCTTTGGACTTTGGAATGCATTTAGCTACACTGATTTAGATATAATGCATTTAGATTTGAGAATATTAGATCGATGATAAACTCATCATACAACCCTCATTTGTTCTTTTATTTATTTATTTTTTTCTGCTTCAACTAACTTATTTCAATTTATAGGTAGGATTTTTCACCAGCAACATTTGACTTTGGACATTTAATATGCTCCGTTATTTGGACAAGCCTGTTTGTTTTGTTATTAGATGGAGTTTTTCACAGAAAATACTGTAGAGAAATTATATTTATACAGTTTTTTTTTTTTTATAAAAACTTGAATAACAGAGAGATAGGGAAAGAAGAATGGAAAGCGTATGAAAAGATAATTTTGATGTAATAAAGAGAGATAGAAAAACAAAGTAGTTCTGTAAAAAATTGTTGTGTAACGATAATTTTTTTATTTTAAATATAATTTTATAAACAATTTTTTTTTAATAAAATTAGAGTTAAAATGATTTTTAACCCAATTTTGAGATATTCTCAGGTCAGTCTTCTTTGAAACTAAAAAAAAGAAAATGGTTTTCTTATACAAAGTTTTAGGTTTTTTAGAATGTCCCTCCCTGCTTCCTCATCAATCTCGTTCTCGGTTTTGAGGTTTTCATTCTTGTGCCCTTCTGCCTCTATTGATGCAGTACCATAGAATTGCGTTTGTATTGGATCAAGTTTGTGATTTTGGTCTTTGATTTGCTTATTTCTTGTTTGGTGCTTATGCTCTGCAATGAGAGAGAGCGATTGTTCAAATGATAAACTATTTTAGAAAGTCGTCCAGAGATATATACATTTCAACAATATAGTTAACTTTTTTCTTTGTTTATTTATCCTTAAATTTTAGTAATTAACCGAGCCGTAAAATGTTAATTAGAATTAGATAGAAAATATTTCTCTTCTCTGTTTATCTTTCAATATTGGTAGTTAACAAGGCTACGAAATGTAAATCAGAGAGAGGAAGTTCAGATTGGAAAAGGAAAATTAACAAGGCTATAAACTAGGTGGTTTACCTGTTTATCTTTCAATATTGTTAACCCGAGTCTCTTTTTATCCTTCAATATTCAATATATAATTTTTTGGAGTACAAATTAAAAAAGGAAAAATACTCATTTATGTTTTTTTAATCAAAATGTAAGAATTTAAGTTTAATATTGGATAGAAAAAAACCATGTTATAGAGGGAATGTTAACAATCTAACTAATTAAAAATTAATATAGCTATAGTTTTTAGAATAATAATAAGAATTAATAATTTTATTATATATAACAATTATATATGATTGAATGATAATGTGAGGATAATGCTGTAATCCTTTAATCTTAGGATGTTTTTATATATTTATTGTTATTATTATTATTTAAACATTGATGCCTTTTATGTAAAAGTTCCTATTTTCGTGTAGTATAGATATTTATTTAATTTAAATATTAATATAATTTTATGTAAAATAATTTATACTACCTTTGATAAATTAAAAAAGATAACTTAATAATAAGTCAAAGTTAGATTATGATATAATTATTATAACATGGATAAATTTTTTATTGAATTTATTACATGTAAATCTAAATTTTTCTAATACTAAAAAAAATATAAATAATGAAACATAAGAGATTTAGATTAATTCAAATTGCTAATCATTTTATTTTTCAATTTAAAGGTAAAAGTAAAAAAGAACATCCTATTATAATGTCCTGGTACCTGATTATACAAAAGACAAATCGTGTGTGAAATTAAATCTGTAACACACACCAATAGAGCTTTCAGTTTATATTTTATCTGTTCTTTTTTTTTTTTTTTTTATTGCTGTAAGGCAATGCATTCCTAATCTATTTCTTAAAAAACAATAAAGAAAGATATGAATATGAAGCAGAAAAAATAACTACACTAAAGTTGCACATGTAACTTTAATCTAACTTTCACCTAGGGAAGCCATGTATCATTGGATTGTATTGCAGATTAATTAAATATAAAAAAGAATGAATAAATATTAAAAAATATAGAAAACTTATGTGTGCTTGTTTCTGGGCATGTGTGTTGTATACGTGTGGGTGGATAAATGAGTGTGTGTAAAGTATGTGGATGAAGCATATATATTCATGTAAATTGATGAATGAGTGTATGTGTGTCATGAATAAATATTTTTTATAAAAAATATGAAAAATTTATGTATACGCGTGTGTCATAAATAAATATTCTATAAAAAAATACAATAATACACTAAAGTATATAAAATAGGAATGTATTAGTATAATTTAATTAAATATAAAATAATAAATAATGTTCTTTATAAAAAATATGTGTGCTTAAATAATGAGTAAATGTTCTCCATAAAAGATAGAAACTTTGCTGCACGTAACTTATCTATTTACTTAAAACAGAAAAGAAATACCTACACTAAAGTTGAGCATGTAACTTAATCTATCTTTTATATAGGTGATGATTGGATTGTAGTTTGTATAATTTAATTAAATATAAAAATAATAAATAAATGTTCTTCATAAAAATTATAGAAAATATTATATTTTTTATGATTAATTGATTAAAAAATTTAAATACTAATATGGTTTGAAGTAATTTTTTTCGCATGTAATGTATTTCCATAATATAGATATAAATGTAATAAAAATATATATAAAAGCAAATGAAATAACATAAAAAAAAGTTGAAGACAGGATTGAGAACAAATATAGCAAAGTCAAAGAAATCAGGTTGGTTGTTCCAAGTAATTAATTCATATATATTAGAATTTATTTCATCCAAAAAAATTTGTTATAATATATGTTATTCTGTTCTCAAATATCAGAGTCCCCTTTCTCTATTTTTCGTTAGTCTTTTATTCTAAAGTGAATCTTTGTCCTCTAGTGGCGTAAATCCCTATGACCCAACAGGTGGGATTAGGATGTCAGCACTGGAAGCTTCAATTCGGGGAATCGTGTACGCAAGGTCCTGACGCAACTTCTCCTACTCTGACCTCATGATGGGCTAGCGTAGGTAGCCTGCAAGTGAGAGTTGACTTCACTGATCGGCCGACTAGTTAGTGAGGACCGCCGGCTTCTTGTCGTCCGATAGTCCTTCTTGCCAACCGCTAAACAACCCCTTAAGCTTAGTCTGTAGGACATGAGCTTATCCTCGATCGGTTGTTCTAGGCAATACTACGTCGTTCTGAACCGTCTCGCGACTCCTGATTTGACTTTAAGGTTAGGAGACGTTTAAACGCACCACAATTATGGCTTCCTCGAGACTACGCGACTTGGTAACGTCCCAGCAATCATTAGTGAAACGAGGCTCGAGGCACGCGAATAATTATCTTGTTGTCTCTTCACTATTGTACCTTTTTCGATGCCACTTCCTTATTCTCCTTTCTCGTCTCTGTTTCACCATTTTTCTTACAGAGATTGCGCGCTTTCCTCCTTCTTTAGCAACTTCACATTCCTGCTCCTAAGCCCCCTCTCGATGGCACTTGCAGGTATTTTTTTCTTGACTTTCTGTAAAGTTTCAGCCCTTTGATTCCCTCTTATTTTGGTTTGGGTTTCTTTGTTTTCGATTTCCTTCGACCCCACGAAGGAATTCGTTCCCTAGCTAGGGTCACATTCTGACCCTTGCCCTACTTTGTTCGCAGGAGAGTCTTCGAGGGACCTGCTGGGTGTCTCTACTTAGGGGGCCCAACTTTCATCAGGTGTGACGCCTGACAGTGGCGCTTCCGACAGGGGAGGTAGTTCCTCTTCAAGTTCGGAGTTCTGTGACAACTACCCCTTTGAGATATGGTACCACGACCATACTTCGATAATCTTCACCGAAGGCCCATATTCTTGGGTGGATCTAGAAGTCTTGCAGGTCTCTTCTATCTTGACGTAGCCTCACTTGTTATTAGGAATGGCTTCAGCCATCTGCCAACTGAGATCGTGGTCAGTGTCTGTATCGGCTTGTCGGCAAGGGGAATCGGTGTGCATGTGCTGGCCGAAGGAACTGAGTTGTTCTTCTACCTGTACGACACACTCCATTCCAAACTAGGGATAAAACTCCCTTTCACTCATTTTGAGCGGGCGGTTCTACACGCCCTCAACGTGGCCCCTACTCAACTCCACCCTAACAGTTGGGCATTCGTTCGTGCCTTTGAACTCCTGTGCGAAGACTTAGGTAAAGCCCCCTTGATAAGCGTGTTTTTAGTCATCTACACGCCTCAAATAATTACTAAAGCTAACTATAGTATAGCTAACCTAGGTCGATTCTCTCAAGGACATAGTGTGTTTAGATTGTGCTAAGTGTAAAAATCAGAGTGTTGCAGAAACGCTAAGTGTTGTGGAATGCCGACTTGACTTTGGCTAAGAAAATGCCGACTTGGCCTCGGCAACGCTAAGGTTGACTCGCTCTCGGCAATTTGGTCTCGGCTAATAGGGAACCAATATGGTTTCAACCGAAAGTGATCTAGACGCGACGGAGTCGGACTTACTCGGTCTCGGACTCTGGAAAGCAGTAAATAAGGGGGGCTTTGTGTTTAAGTGCAGAAAATAAACTAAGTGCTGAAAGTAAACTAAACTATGCTAAACTACTCTATACTAACTACTGTATCAATTGAGGACTCAAAACACGACAGTTTACTATTCTTACCTAGAAGTGCATTCCGAATCAACCTTAGAGTCTTACGGCGACCGCCGAACGTTTATCCGTTTCCATACTGAGGATTTACACAACCGCTACCTCATCAGTTGACAGGGAGTATGTACTTGGTTGAGTTTAGGTTATCTACCTAATCAAAATATTACACTAGTTCCGACCGGTCCTAGTCTAACGTGATCTACCCCTAACAATGTGTCACTGCAAAGTTAAAAGCATATTAAAGTGTAGGAATTATAATCTAGAGGCAGAATTGCAAACTAGTCGTATTATTGAAAACCAAATCGAATACAAAGGTGGGAATTTAGAGTTTCTAGAGAATCTGCCTTCCTCGACAACCGCCAATGGAAGAACGACAGTGATGTACCAATGGTGGCTAGACGTTGAGGATTACGTCCAACAGAGTGCGTCGACTATACCAAGCGATCACCTCTAAAGGCTTCAAGCTTCCCAAATCCTAGTCCTGTACCTCCTTGACCGAGAGAGACACCGTATTGAAACTTCGTGTACCCCTGTACTAGCTTGGAGTGTTTGCGATTGCTGACTACGCTAGCTCTAAATTTTGCTAAAAATTCCACACTTGAAGACGTGGCCTGGTATGCTTATTTATATACAAGCTGGATAAATCTAAATCTAATCCTAATAACAGAAATTCAAATCCTAAAGATTCCAATTTGAATTGCAGATTACAATCTCCTCAATCTTAGGAGTTTCTCAGTTTCCTAATTTCTAGCAGAATCATATATGCATTCCTAGTTACCCGAATTACAGATTTCATGATATTAGCAGATCATATATGCATCTTAACAAATCATATCTGCATCTTAACAAATCACATCTGCATCTTAACAGAGTGATTTTAGGAAAGATTTTTGTTACTGATGTTGGCTTGACCAGGGGCGCTGGATTAGCCGAGATGACTTGGGCCGAGATGACTTGGTCGAGATGACTTAGGCGAGATGACTTGGCCGAGATGGCTTGGCTGAGATGACTAGGCATTCAGGCCTGCAAAACAAGTCTTATCCTTTTGTTAGTTAAAATCCTCATTTTAGCACATATTTGTATTTCTCCTACTTTTAGGCCCATAATTCAAATCCTGATTAAGATAAGACTTTTAATCATTAAACATTCTTAATAACAGCCATTTTAAGCCCACATAAAGTGTATAAAATATGACTCATCACCCCTCCTTGGGGTATTCTTTTGATTTTTCTCCCCTGGAAGACCGACCGTGTAGGCTGGACCTTGTTGAGCAATATGGAGAAGCGCAAGCTTCTGCGGTCATTCCTCGAGAGCTAGAAGACTTTCAAGAATCACTTCTTCAGGGTCACGCCCAGTGATCCTAACTCAAAGCTGTTGGCTGACCGCTCCGAACGGCCATTCTTCCCCCTTCAATGGACCCGCCAACTAGCCGTATCTATTACGGTTGACCTTGAGAACCTAGAGAGTTGGGAGCACTCTTTCATTACTGAATTGAAGGAGATGTTTGTCCTCTATAGTGCGAAGATCATTAAAGGAACGGGTTTATGGGTGATTACGGTTCATCTTTTGCTGTTTTCTTGTTGTTTCTCACTCGTTCTGTTTCTTGCCTTTTCAGGATACTCGACCAAGGCCTTGAAGGAGTTACGAAAAAGAAAAGAATAAGCCTCTCAACCAACCTCTCAAATGATTGGCGTCGATGTTGAAGCTGCTCTCCTTTCTGCCGCCAGTCCGACTGATCCGCTGCAGGTCTCGTAGGAAGGGACGTCGTGCACCCCTTCGGTCTTTGTACTCGAGAAGATTACTCCTCCCTCTTCTCCCCAAGTAGATCAAGTGCGGGAGTGTAGCACCCCAAAATTGTCAGGCCCAAACAACCACAATTGACTTTCCTTTAATAAAACAAATAAAATCCTGAAGATTCTATATGTTATCAACAAACAACCACAACTTGGCTTTCCTTTAACCGATAACGATAAAATCCTAAAGATTTTATACGTTATCAACAAGCAGGAGATAAACCTGTTAAATATTCAAAATTTAAATATAAAATATAATAAAATATTCTCCCATCACAAGAATCAGGAGATAAATCTGTTAACTATTCAAAATTCAAATATAAAATATAATAAAATATTCTCCCATCCCAAGAATCAGGGGATAAACTTGTTAGATATTCAAAATTCAAATATAAAATATAATAAAATATTCTCTCATCCCAAGAATCAGGGGTTAAACGTGTTAGCCATTCAAAATTCAAAAATAAAATATAATAAAATATTCTCTCATCAGGAGATAGGTCCAAGTCCATCTCGCAGCCTATATAAGACCTCACCACGAATGAGCAAGGGTTGGAGATTTTTTGATAGGGTCAAACAATTTTTCACCAAAAAAACACGAGAGAATTGGAGTACTACGAAAACACTAGGAACATCAAGAGAGAACAAACTTGGACAAGGAAGAGAAGATGATACGGCAGGAAACAGAGATTCCCCCCTAACAACTGTGCTATATAGTGAAATCTGAAGGGATTGTTGAGAAGTTTGGCCCATGTGCATAGAACTTGTTCACATTGAGATTGGCAATTTTACACGACACAAGCCAGATGAAAACCTAAACGAGTCGGAAGTACCAGACAAAGGGAATAAGGAATAGTCAGAACAAGCCATAGAACGAGAAGAGAAGAGACCGCATTCCTCCAACCTCTCTGCGTCACGGTGGACTCTAGGTTAGTGGTACTCTCCCCTCTCTTATCATAAATGTTGTAGTCTAGGGTAGAATCTAGTTAACTTCACACACTTAGAACCTACACTTTCCTTAGAATAATAAGTAAGTCTGCTAGTCTAGATATAGTATTTGCTCAAGCCAAGTCTGCCTCGCCCTTTCTCATCTTTTCTAAACTCAAACAGGCCGAGCCCATCTCGGCCCTCCCCATGTGAGCCTTCCATAACCTTCTCCCTTAACCAAAATTGGTCAAGGCCTAGTCCATCTCGACCGTTGGCTAAGAAAATCTCTCAACCCTAGGAACCCCCAAAACTACGTAGACTTTGAATCCTCGAATTCGAAGTACGTAGGCAAAGGAGGCACACTCCTCTCAAGTCTATTCCCCTAAACCAGACCATCCCCCGTACATAGGATACCATCTCTACCCACATTGAAACCTTAGTAAACCCAAAAGCTAGTCTAAGGTAACTGTTAAGTAACAGGCATGCTGGGGGAACCCCGTGCCCCCGATGTGTAACCAACTTCCGAACCCATTCATCTGGTTCTAGACCAAGCCTTATCCCCCCCACCTTGGTTTTCCAGCGTTCCTAATCAAAACGCTGGTGGCGACTCCTCCCGAGGCCAAATTGAGTTTGGCCTCCCTCCTTAAATCTTCCCTTTTCGCTTCGTCACAAATTTGGTTTTCCTCTGTATTGGTGATCACGATAGTTCCACTTGGGGCTGACAGCCTTTGGAAACGATCATATTCTGGGATACTCTCCTATCTATGGTTACGTTCCTTAGGAGGTCTATAGACCTAGGGACCTGGTGAGAATTTTCTTTAGCAGCCTAATTGTGAGAATTCTTGGGAAAAAAAATCCTTCTTACCACTAGGTTAGTTTTTTTTGCTGGCATGAATGCCGACTCTGAGATGGAGTCGGAACGCCTTGGGAAACTTCATCTTTTGCGTTGAAAAATTTCGGCGTAACTTCGAAATGGTGTCGGCCGTGAAACCCTAATTTAAGACTTAGTTGAGGCCGATATGGAGTCAGTCGACCTTAACTTAATTAACTAAAAACTTAGTCAGCCTTAACTCAATTGACTAACATCTTGTGCTGAGATGGAGTCGGCAAAGACGAGGCTGATGTGGAGTCGGCCAGTCTCAGTAAAAGCTTAAATTGATATGGAATCTTCTTTTCTATCATCCTGTCCTACCTTTCCTCATCATACTCTATTCTACTTCCACACACGACATGTACTCCGAGATGGAGCTGACCAGGCTCTATGATCAACCTTTCCTTGTGACTAGGCCCAAAGTCCGGTCAAGATGGAACCGAAATGCCACTTCGAAGTGGATTCAGTCAATCCCTTCTAAACCAAATCCAAGATGAAACCGGCCCGGAAACAATCCCGGGCACCTCACCCTGTTTCACCATGTCAGCCTATATATGCACCCGATCCGGCCACTGTGCCGATTCCAAACTCGAGTCCGGCTCATTGCCGTTGTCTTAGCCATAGTGTCATTTCCAAACACAACCCTGTGCCGATTCCAAACTCGAGTCCGGCTTAGTGCCGTTGTCTTAACCACAATGTCATTTACAAACACAACCCCTGTGCCGATTCCAATCTCGAGTCCGGCTCAATGCCATTGTCTTAACCACAATGTCATTTCCAAACACAACCCCTCGTGCCGATTCCAACTTCGAGTCTGGCCCAATACCGTTGTCTTAGCCACAGTGTCAACCCTGCTCTGACCCTTGTGTCGATTCCAATTCTCGTGCCATCTCAATCCCGACTCTGTGTCGTCCCTTGTTTAAGCTGGCTCCCCACCATCTCTCGAATTTTGTTTTACCCCCCTGTCACTTTCTAAGTTGACCCAACGACATTTTTCAATTCGGTACTGACCTTGTCCAGTTAAGAGTGCAGAGTCGACTAAAAAAATATGTATAAAAAATAAAATAAAATAAAAATGAAAAACAACATGCATCATATGTTACATTCATCTCCATCAAACATTTAAAATTAGGTGTTGCATTCCATCACATTGGCATACCGTTCTCCACCCGACCAGTTAACCAAGACCAATACCAAGGCAAGGATCAAGTTCCAAAAGACCTTTACAGGGCGCTTCCTAAGGCAAAACGAATGTAGACAACTATAAGGGATCTAGCAGAACAACAAGAAGCACTAAAGAATGATGTTAGTCAAGTAAAGGCGCAAATAGGTAAAATCCTGGAAATGTTGAAGTCGATGCAAAGCCAGGGGGCATCTCAAGCCATTTCCCGCCACATCATCACAAATCCACAACACTAGAGTGGCTTCAAAGCCCCCACCAAGCCTAACACTAAACATCACACCCCTCGCTTCTGGCCATCCCCATTCCAACCCTGCAGTATGACATTTTGGGAAAAGAAAGAACCCTAGAGTTCAAACACCTCTATCAATGTCGTATGTTGAACTTTTGCCACATCTGTTTCAGCATGCCTTTATGACCACGGTCCCATTAAAGCCTGTTCAACCCCCTTATGACAAAAGCTATGATCCAAGGGCCAAACGCGAATATCACAAGGGTGCCTTGGGACATTCTACTGAAAAATGTTGGGGATTGAAACACAAGGTACAAGACTTAATTGACGTGGGATTGCTGGTTCTTCTAAGAGAACAGGTCGAAATCTATACCAGTAAGCCCTCCAACGCAGAAGATGAAACATGCTTGACTATGACTTCAAATACCCAACTGTCAACCACATGAATCGGCTTGGACTTGGCAAAAAAAAAAAAAAAAAAAAAAAAAACAAAAAGAAAACAAAAAAAAAACAAAAACAAAAAAAAAATTGTAAGGCTGAGTCTTGACCGTCCTAAGAAGAGCCTTTTGTTTTGTAGTCATTAATCCTTTATCAAATTGACTGTAATGCTCTAACTCTCCATACTTCCTTTTCTCTTCCCACGTTTAAACCAAGTCAAAAAAAAAAAAACCAACTCTAATGTTAATATCTAATGTTCTAATTTTGACCATTCCATCAATCAAACCGGCAGGGATAATAAGGGTAATCTATAAAGCCTCAAGCATCTAGCCTGGCTACCTGACCTCCAAACCAAGAAGGAAAGAGAGTTTGCCACATCAAACTTTACTATGCTTAAAACTCTCATTGGCTCAATGCCCCCAAGAAAAAAAGGAATAAAAAAAAATGAATAAGTGACTCGCTAGACTAAGAACTCAAAAGAAATAGTCTAGGCAAAAGTTAGAGTCCAAAAAATAAAAGTTCACTAAGATTGAAAACTCAAAAAAAACTGTCTAAGCAAAAATGCAATATTGAGGGCAAGCCACTAACCTAGGGTTTTTGCATAACTTTTACATTGATTATAAAGTAACCAATGTAAAAAGTTACATTTTACTAATTTGAAAATATACACAAAATCACTATTGTGTTTTTATTTATATCAATTCCTCTTGAACCAATGTAAATAGTCATTTTTACACTACTGTTAGGCAATTGATAATCAATATCAATAAACTTAATATCAAAGACACCTTTCTAAACATAATTGAGAAACTTTTTTATCTCACTAATATTTATTTTTAATAAAAAAAATATACATAAGATAAAGTTTATGTTCTCATTTATTTCGAAAGATAAAGAACTTACATTCATAAGTCACATACACACACTAAATCAAATTCAAAATGATGACACTTCAAAGACAGTATTCATCCAAATCGAAATAAACATAAAAAAAAAAAAGAATCTTTATAACCCCACCTCAATGTTACAATATACTAGAGTGTCAAATACAAAAGCAAAAATAAAGCTATAACTACAAAGAAACTAATTTCATACTCTAATTTTTCATCACATAAATAATATTTATCTTAAATACAAATAACACAACAAAATAAAAGGAATAAAAATATATCTCACCGCTATTTGAGAGTATCCGAACAAGTTCAACGAATAACAAATAAAGCACACTCCAGGTAACACAAAGTATATATCATAATGCGTATGTCCATTTGCGTGGCATTGCTATAGTGTCGATATTGTTTCTTCTCAGTGGGGTCCGTGTGCACATTCTTGTTCTTGGCATCACTTCACTTGACATCATATTTGAGTGTCAGTTAGGCGTGGGAGGAGGTTTATGTAGCCAAATCAAAAGATAAATTCTAGCAACATATTTTTAACTAATTTTTTAAAATAAAATTTTAATTATTGGTTAAATTTTATTAAAATTATTTAATAATTCTTTTCATAATTTTATAAGTTTTTATAAATTTTAATAATTTTTAATTAATAATAAAAAATTGTGTTAGAGATGATGCTATTCCTCCACATTATTTTAAAGTGAGATCTTGAATATCAAAGTGGGTGGAAAATTATGTTATTTAATTTAGATATCACTTGGGATCTTACTTCTTAATGGTGGACAGGTGTGGGTTGCATTTTTGTTTATGCGTAGCTGTTTGCTGTGTTCAGGTTAGGGGTGTTTTAATACTACTTAATATTTTGTACTTGTATCATTTGGATGCCAACTTTTGGGGCACACCGTGTGCTATGTTGGTATTCTTTTCTATCAATAACATTATTTTGCTTATAAAAAAGAAACTATTACCTGACTTGAGTACATATGATTATTATCTTGAAGCATTCTGAATCCCTGTAGTCTCATCCTAGAACAATTCAAACAAGTATGGTGTATAATTATTTATTTCGTATTTTGTCTATCAAGGATAACATGAAGGGAAGGAAGCACCTCCCTCTTCATCCCCTTAACTCTTCCAACTAAATAAGTAAAGCTTAAATCATTCTTGTATTTCAAATGTCTTATTTTTCAGATCAAATTTGATTTTTTTAAGAAATAATAGTTAATCACTACAAGAAAAATGTTTTTTAGCGACTGAAATTAGCGATCGAAAAGGATTTTTTTAAAAAACAAAAATTAGCGACCGAAAAAATATTATATATATATATATATATATATATATATATATATATATATATATTAGTGATGAAAATAGTGATCGAATTTCAGAAAAATAAAAAATAAAAAAATATATTAACGACCGAAATTAAAAATCATAAAAAAATAAAAAAGAATTTATTAGCAACGGAATTAACTGACCGAACTTTTAAAAATTAAAAAATAAAAATACATTAGCGACCGATTTAGCGACCAAAATTAAAAAAATAAATAAATATTTATTAGCGACAGAATTAGCTACCGAATTCTAAAAATAAAAAATTAAAAAATAAATTAGCGACTGATTTAGTGACCGAAGTTTAAAAATAAAATAAATAAATAATATATTTATTGGCGACAGAATTAGTGACGGAGTTTGTAAAATTAAAAAAACAAAAAATAAATAATTTAGCGATCGATTTTAAAAAATAACAAAATAAAATATGTATTAGCGATCGAATTAACAACCAAAAAAAAATTAGCGACTGAATTAACGGCTGATTTTCAAAATTTCGAAAATTTTTTCCCTCCTATTTTTTCCTTTCCTTTTTGCTTCTCCCTCCCTTATTTAAACACTCATCCTCTCCTTTCTATTACTCCCTCTTGTCACTCCCTCATCTCCTTCTCTATCACTGCCACCACCACCATCACCGTCGCCACCACCGTCACCGCCACCGCCGTCGCTTCCTATCCCTTCCTTTTTCTACTCCTCTCTATTCTCCACCCATCTCTCTTCTTCCACAACCACCACCACTATCTTGTTTCCACTACTCCCTTCCCTCCCTTTCCTCTCCTTTTTCTCACTCTTATTCCTCCTCCTTCCCTCCTTCCTTAACCACCAACAATCAACCACCACCACCACCACCTTCCTTCCATTCCTTTCTCTCCTCCCTTCCCTCCCTTTCGTCCCCCTTCTCCCTCTCTTTTTTCTCTCTTCCCGAACCACCAACAATCTACCACCACCATCTAACTATTTAAAAAAAAGCAATCGATTTAGCGATCGAATTATTTAAAATAAAAAATCAAATAGCCACCGAATTAGCAACTGATTTATTTTTTTTTTAAAAAAATAGCAACCGAATTAGCAACGAATTTTTTAATATATAAATAATTAAAAAAATAAAAAAGTCATGGGATTATTTTAATAATATAAATAGCCGCCGATTTAGCGACAGAATTTTAAATATAGTTAGCCACTGATTGTGGTTTGGTCACAAAATGTTTAGCGAGTCGGTTTTTCGCAACGAAATAAAATCGGTTACTAATTCCGTCGCTAAACCATTTTGCGACCAAAAATTATGTTAGCGACCGATTTACAACTTTAGCGACTGATATTTTTTGTCACTAAAAATGAAATTTTTTGTAGTGAATTCCAAACTTATATATTTATTTCCTACTTAACTTAATTTGAGTATACACTTTCATATTAGTAGTACAAAAATAAATTTTTATATTGATTCTTAAATAATTGATGTATATAAAAATATGGTGACATTTTTATAATATGGTATGTTTATTTACATCAACTTTTTAAGAACTAATGTAAAAAGTATTTTTACATTGATTTCTTTGCAATTGATATAAAAAATGTTTTAAATACTCTTGTGAGCTACAATACTTCATCTTCTCCATTCAAAACTTGTTTCTCTTATGAGAAATCTCATTCGTTCAAAATGATACTTATTCAAAACCCTACAGACTAAAATCTTCATTGGTGCCAACATTCATCCATACTTTCGTTGGCACCACCATCTAGTTTACTTTTTAAAAAATAATAACAAAACAGATCATGAGCATTTATTTTTATAGTGTCCAAACAAAGTTGTTGTACCCCAAATCGGTCCGGCCCAATCTCTCAGAATGGGCCAGACCACTTACCTCAGAGTCAACCCCAGGGTCAACCCCAGAGTCAACCCCCGAGTCAACCCATGACCCAGTCAAAACCAAAGCTGGAAGAGACCGAGTCAGCCCTACCCACGACTCTGCCTCCGCAGCCGAGTCACCCGGAATCTTTGGCACACGTTAACCACTCTCCCACACACGATGCCACTCCTAGCCCAGGGCCCAAGAGTAACCACCCAGCCTCCACCCAACCCTATATAAACCCCTGCTGCGAAGTGATAGGGGAGACAAAAAAAGGCAAGGAGAAAGCAGAGAAAAGAATAGAGAGGAAACGCTGACGACTGCTAAGCGAGGAAGAAAACGCGCCGAGTCCAGATTAAAAGGCAAGCAGAGACGCTGGTCCATCGGTGATAGGCATCTACTCACTCCGGAACCCAGGTTGGTTGGTACCCCTTTTCTTCCTTAATTAGCATAGTAGTCTTCTTCTCGTCCGGCACGAATTCTCCTCGAACCCCCCCTTTAGCCTAGAGAGCCTCAGCCAAAGAGAGACCGAGACCTCAAGGCCGAGTCAATCTCGGCCAAAGAGCACCACCCGCCTAATGGCCGCCTTATCATAAGCCTTCCCATCCAGGCCGAGAATGACTCGGCTAAGGAGACTAACCTGATTTCCCACCTTAAAAAGCCAGAACTACGTCGACTTTGAACCCTCTCCAGCCGAGGTACGTAGGCCTAGGGGGCACACCCCTATCAAGTCAAATCTTACCCAAAAAAACAAGAACAACCTACCCGAGTTCCCCAAAACCTAGGCCAAAGACATAACCTGGATACAGCACTGTCCTCCTCCCTGTATGGCTAATTAAGGGTAACTATCAAGTGATAGGCATGCTGGGGGCCCTTATGCTCCCCAACGTGTAACAAACTCCCGAACCCATACCTCTAATCCAAGACCAGCCTTCCCATTAGGTTTCTTGGCGTTCCTTAAACCAAAACGCCGGTGGCGACTCCCTCCTGGCCGGCTTAATCTCGGCCAGCTCCGCCTGACGTCATAATTTAGGTTGTGACAGATGGCGACTCCACTGGGGACTACTTGGTTTTGTTGAGAGTTGAGCCCTTTTAGGTTAGCCGCATCAGAGGAGAATGGTGCTATTTGGTGTTGTATGTTCTCTGCGTTACTCGTCTTTCATATGTTTTGTATCAAATCATAGAGTAGACGACAATATATTGCTGTTATACTGTGGGGATCATACGGGGGCACCCCTTCTAGAGGGCTGTCATGATGAGTGATTACATATTCATGAGCACAGTCCTATTCCCGGACCTGAGATTTAGGGAGTGCGGAGCGTGTAGCGGTACCCATGCTTGATGTACTGGTGACCGTGATAGTTCCACCTGGGGCTGATGACCTGAGGGAGCCAGCACACTCTAGGAAATTGATCCTGCTTGTGTTGGAAACCTTGGGGAGTCCATAGACCCAAGAGCCTAATGGTGAGGAAAGTCTAGATATTCAATGGTGAGAACCTAAGGGGAAACCGATGGGGAACATTAGTCCAAACCAGCCCACCTAAACCTAAACTGAGTCATGAACCTTAGTAAGTAAACCTAGTCTAAACCGAGTCGTGTACCTTAGCCGTATCCGAGTCCTAAACCTTAGTCCATATCCGAGTCACACCCTAGTCGGCATCCGAGTCATACCTTAGTCCTCGACCGAGTCATAAATCGTAGTCCACATCAATCAGATTGAACCCAAGTCGTAAACCTAGTCTAAACCGAGTCATGTACCTTAGCCATATCCGAGTCCTAAACCTTAGTCCATATCTGAGTCACACCCTAGTCGGCGTCCGAGTCATACCTTAGTCCTCGACCGAGTCATAAACCTAAACCCAAGTCGTAAACCTAGTCTAAACCGAGTTGTGTACCTTAGCCGTATCCGAGTCCTAAACCTTAGTCCATAACTGAGTCACACCCTAGTCGGCATCCGAGTCATACCTTAGTCCTCGACCGAGTCATAAACCTAAACCCAAGTCGTAAACCTAGTCTAAACCAAGTCATGTACCTTAGCCATATCCGAGTCCTAAACCTTAGTCCATATCCAGTCACCACCCTAGTCGGCATCCGAGCCATACCTTAGTCCTCGATCGAGTCATAAACTTTAGTCCACATCAGTCAAACTAAACCCTGGTCATAAACCTAGTCTAAACCGAGTCATTGTCCGAGTCACAAACCCTAGCCCGTGTCAGTCAACTAAACCCTAATTATAAACCTTAACCTCAGTCCGAAACATAACCTTAGTCGGAATCCGAGTCCTAAACCTTAGTCCGTATCCGAGTCTCACCCTAGCCTAAACTGAGTCGTGAACCTTAGTCGTAACCAAGTCATAAACCTAAACCGAGTCGTGTACCTTAGCCGTATCCGAGTCATGAACCCCGTCCGCCTCCTAAAAACTGGTCCCCTGAGCCGTAGCCGAGTCATGAACCTTGGTCGTATCCGAGTCATAAACCCCGGTCTTCCGTTCCCAGATCAAGGCCGAGGCGGTCTAGTCCATCTCCCACTGTCCAGCCTTTACCTGGTTTTGCATGGTAACTTAAACTAATTACGGGACGTTTCAGAAAAATGATGACCAAACACATCCTCGGCGCCAGAATAGGGTACCCCATCCAGATCAGGATTCCAGAATTGCACACGCTCCGCAACATCAGCAGCCATTTAAAGGGCCAGTGGCGCAGGAACTTTGAGAAGATGCACGGCAACCTCCTGCGAATCTTGGAAATTGAGACCCAACTCGAGGCCCTTGAAGCCCTGATCCAGTATTATGACGCGTCGGCAAGATGCTTCACCTTCAGCAACTTCCAAATGACCCCTACGCTGGAAGAATACGAACGCTTTCTCGGCCTGCCCTTAGTAGAGGAGACACTGTATTTCCACCAAGATCAGGCACCTTCTTGGGGCACCATGGCGCGCCTATTAAAAGTCTCGGAGGAAGACATACTCCGTGTCAAGAAGAGACGCAATGGCATAGAAGGCCTCCCTAGAGCTTACCTGGTGCAGAGGCTTGACCAGCTCCGGCTAAGAAAAGATTGGCCAGCCTTCATAGATGCTCTCGGGCTGCTGATATACGGGATCCTGCTATTCCCTCAGATAGAAGATTATGTGGACCTCACAGCCGCAGAGGTATTCCTGGCTAGAGAAAACAAAGGAGAGAATCCCACTATGGCAGTCCTGGCAGACACCCATTACTCACTCCACCAGTGTGGTGAGCGAAGGCGAGGAGTCCTAAAATGTTGTACCCCCCTTCTATATCTCTGGATGGCCTCTCACCTCTTTCAATGCAAATATCGCACTACCTGCCAGATAGAGGATCTTAAATGGATATGGGTACCTCGCATGACCAGCAAGGAATGGGCCCGCAAGCTCGAGGAGGCATCCGAGAGATCTGTCCGCTGGTACCCGCCATGGAATGAAAGAGACCACGTCATCATCCAATGCGAAGGGTATCCAAATGTACCGTTATTGGGAACACAAGGGGCAATTAACTACAACCCGGAATGGGCAGTACGACAAGCCGGCTACCCGATACTCGACCCACCATCAGAGCAAGCTTTGATTCCCTTTGCATTACATGGACCCGAGGCATGGAGAGGGATCCATCACCGACAGATACGACGCGCCTGGACTGGTACAACCAAAAGGGGGACTTCTGAAAAACTCCGAAGCTGCGGGGCTTCAGCAGAATACCACCGATGGGTGGAAGCACGAGTCAAGGACCTCAAACTCCCTTGGGACAAAGTTCAGCCTCATAATCCAAACACTCAGCCGTACGAAGTACAAGAAACTCTCGAGATCGAAAGGCTCAAAAGGTCTCTGGACAAGACAATGGCTGAAAGGTCCCATTGGAAGCGGAAGCTTGAAGAAGCACTGGAAGAGATCTACGACGAGAAGCATCTAAACGAGGAAATCTCCAAAAAAGCCCGAACGGAACATGACGCCCGGATAAGAATTGGCAGTTGTCTCAAGGCCGCCGACCAAGAAATGTGCGCAAAAGAAGAACAGCGGGACCAAGCAGTCAGAGACAAGGAGCAACTCCAGGGAGCCCTTCTAGGTAGCCAAAGAAGGGAGGCCGAGCAACGGGAACAGTGCTGTCAACTACAAGAAAAGTTGCACCTCCTAGAAGAAGAACTCGCAAGGGCCCATCTGTCCAGGGAACTCCTAAAGGAGCAAGAGCGGGAAGCCCTACTAGAAGCAGTCCGGGCTCACGCAAAAGCTGAGGAAGACGAGGCCCAACTCAGGGAAACCATCCAGAGACTCAAACAGGCAGCCGAAGGGTGGAAGCAGCGATGCCAAGACATAGCCAACGACGCTGAGGAGCAAGTGAATGCGGCCACGGCCGAAACCTTATTTTGGAAGGATAGATTCTCTAAGTTAGCAGGCCTGGCCAACCGAGCACTAAGAAATATACCCGAGGGCCTCCGAGCAGCGGAAGGCATGGTTGGCTTTTTTTTCATAAAGTTACCTAGGGAAATAACGAACTTCCTAAATCTTTGTAGGGAGCGTTATGACTTGTTAAGGGGCCGGGTCACCCCACCCTGATTAGATTAGGCCGCGTACTGTCCTTTTTTAATTATGTGATCAACGACGACTATTTTGAATCTATTATGTGTTTGGCGACTCATTTTTTATACATGCCCGTAATTAGAGATTGTTGCATGCATACCCTTTCCCCCCCATATCACCTGCGTCGGCTGAATATTCTTCTTTCCTTATCCAGGCCAACCACGTTCCGCACTCCCAACCATCAATACCATACTCGAGCCCGCACCCGCCACATGGAGCAAGCAATAGACGAGCTGGAGCAGCAAAGCGTCCAGACCAGGGCAGAGGTAGGCCAAATGAGGGAAAACATGGGCGAAATAAAGGAGTAGTTGAACAAGGTATTCGAGCTCCTCACTCGAAGCGCACCCCCGCCTGCTTTTGCGGATACAACTGGAACCGCCTCCAACGCTGCCACCCAGGGGACCCCAACGTACCCCCCAGGTTTCACCCCACAGTATGGGATGCCCTTGGGATGGAACACGCCCGCTGACCCTTTGACACTGGAAGAACCCGAGATGCGGCCCTTGCCCACAGCCACGGCAAGCCTCCCTCACTTCCCTCAGTCCTCAACCCAAGCAGGGATCACCTTTAGGCATCCAGAGGTCGCCCCCATCCGGGATGAAAAGATCAGCTCCCTCGAGCAACGGGTTCGACTCATCGAGGGCACGGGAAGCCACGGCTTGGACGCCGCAGACCTCTGTTTAATGTCTGACGTAGCTCTCCCCGCAGACTTCAAGACCCCCAAATTCGAGAAATACAAAGGCAGCTCCTACCCCCGAGTACACCTGGCTATGTACTATCGGAAAATGGCGGCCTATGTCCACCACGACAAAATCTTGGTGCACTGCTTCCAAGACAGCCTCACAGGCCCTGCCCTCATTGGTATGTCAACCTGGAGAAGGGGCAGGTAAAAACTTGGAGGGACCTAGCCGAGGCATTCATCCGTCAGTACAGGTACAATAAGGACATGGCGCCTGATCGGTCCCGTCTCCAAAACTTGTCCAAGGCTGATTCTGAGGGGTTCAAAGACTATGCCCAACGATGGCGTGAGCTGGCGGCACAGGTTAAACCTCCCCTAACAGAGAAGGAAATGGTCTCCCTGTTCATCGAAACACTGCCGTCCGCCTTCTATGACAAAGCTGTGGGAAGTGTGGCCTCTAACTTCGCAGACCTGGTGATCGTCGGGGAAAGGATCGAAGTGGGCATTAAACGCGGGAGGTTCACCAACAATTCCGCCAATCCCGCAAGAAAGCCCTTACCCGAAAGAAGAAAAGGGGAGACCAACGCCGTGACTATCGGGGGCCCAAATACGTCCCCGATTACCCTCACCCCTTCAGGGATCATCGTCTCCCCCAACACCCCGAACCCTAGCGGAATCAAAATGGCAAGTCCGGCCAATACACAGGACCCTAGGATGACCCGGCTCAGGAGAGTCTTTACCCCTATACCAATGTCGTACACGGCCCTTTTTCATCAGCTCCTGCAAAAGCAGATGATCACGACAACGCCACTACGACCCTTGGAGCCCCCATACCCTCGGAATTACAACATAAACGCCAAGTGCGAATACCACGAAGGAGGTGCGGGCCATACACCGAGAACTGCTGGGCGCTAAGGCACAAGATACAGGACCTCCTGGAGGGAGGATGGCTCAAGTTGGAGGCAAAGAAGCCCAATGTAAGCACCAACCCCCTCCCACCTCACGAGGGGGCATCAGTCAACGCCCTGGATCATGAGTTCACCATACCAGACATTGAAGAGGAGGCTATCCCCCAGGTCGCAGCAATCGGACAAGACGAGATTCTAAGAGAGCCAGTTACCATTTACTATGACCCGGTGCAAATGACGGGCCCTCCGCTTACCATCAGCGTCGCGGCCCAGCCAACTTACCGAGACAACCATGCCGTGCCATGGCTGTATGCGCCAGCACCGCCGGAGGTAGCCGAAGGAGGAGAACATGCCAAGGAGGTCATCAACATAGCCGAGGAGGGAGGCCTCACTAGGAGTGGGCGCATCTACACACCCGAAACCCTTCGGGGTCAGAAAACTCAAGGTTCTGATAAAAGGTCTGCCACCCAGACATCGCTGCAGAAACCGCCCAGGAAGGAAGAGGAGGAATTCTTAAAGATTATAAGGCACAGTGAGCACCAGTTCCTCGACCAGATGAACAAAACTCCGGCGCGAATCTCGCTCCTATCCCTGCTACTACACTCCGAGGCCCACCGAAACCTCCTCCTGAAAGCTCTACAAGATGCTCACGTGGCCCATGACATAACCACGGAAAGATTTGGCTCCTTGGTCAACAACATCACCAGCAAGGGTCATCTGACCTTTTCTGACGATGAGATACCCGAGGAAGGAAAGGGCCACAACCGGCCACTCCACATTTCGGTAAAATGCGGTGGCTACATGATCGCTAGGGTCCTCATTGATAACGGATCCTCTCTGAACGTTCTCCCCAAAATAACACTGGATAAGCTCACTCCCATGGATGCATAGTTGAGGGCCAGTTCCATAGTGGTGCGGGCATTCGACGGGTCAAAGCGAGAAGTCATGGGGGAAATCTCCTTACCCATCCTCATCGGACCAGCCCTATTCAACATTGACTTCCAGGTCATGGACATCCGACCAGCCTACAACTGCCTTCTCGGATGACCTTGGATACACGCCGCCGGTGCTGTGCCATCCTCTTTGCACCAGCAAGTGAAGTTCATCAATGACCACCACATAATCAGCGTCACAGGGGAGAGAGAACTAGTGATCACCACTCCTGTCCCCGAGGAATACATCGAGGGAGATGAGGAAGCACTCGAGACTTCCTTCCAATCGCTAGAAGTCGATAACGGACGGGAACCCGGGGCCATGCCCCTTCAGGTGAACACAACACTACAAATCATGATCAGGGGAGGATACCAGCCAGGTAAAGGGCTAGGCCCCCGTCTGACAGGCACACCAGCCCCGATCCAGGTGGCCGAGAACCTGGGACGATTTGGAATCGGTTACCAAGCCAACAACATCCTAGGAGGCACTCAAAGGCCCGCATTTGTACGGGGGAGCATATCAGCAATTGAAGAGGGGCGCGGAGATCGGGAGCCACGGGTATACGCCATGCAAGAGGAGCTCACCAACTGGACTGCGGAAAGATTACTAGACTTAGACCTTTTGGAAATGTAATTCGTTTATGATAGCTCATTTTTATTTCTTCCTGTCATTCATCCTTGTAACCACCCAAACAATCCCATTATCAATGAAGTTTTAGCATGTTTTCCTTTCCCTCTGTCTTTTTTTCTACGTCTCACTCTTTTCTCTTTCCCTTTCTCGCGTCTCCCTAATTTCCCTCTAAAAACAAAACAGTTCGGTAAGCGACCAGCCTTTAGAGAATGAAAAACTTGACCAACCGGACACGCCAGGCAAAAGCACCGACATCAACGCCGAGGCTCTGGTAAGTATAGAACGGGACATGAGCAGAGAAAAACCAAGATTCGAGGCCCCAACAAAGGACCTCGAAAGCGTGAGCCTGCACAAAGAAATAGACGGCAGGGAAGTCCGCATAGGCAAGCAAATACCCTCGGCATCACGGGACAAGCTCATTGAACTTCTGGAGGAGTACGCTGACATCTTCGCCTGGTCATACCAGGACATGCCCGGTTTGGACCGACAGATCGTCGAGCATCGGTTACCCGTACTTCCGGGGGCCACCCCGGTCAGGCAACAACTGCGCAGAATGAAGCCAGAAGTGGCCCTAAAGATCAAAGAGGAGGTTGAAAAGCAATGGAACGCGAGGTTCCTCACAGTGGCCCACTACCCCAAATGGGTAGTCAACATAGTGCCAATGCCCAAGAAAGACGGGAAAGTACGAATGTGCGTGGATTATAGGGATCTAAATAGGGCCAGTCCCAAGGATAACTTCCCATTACCACATATTGACGTACTCGTGGATAACACCGCGCAGCACTCCTTCTTCTCGTTCATGGACGGATTCTCGGACTATAACCAGATCATGATGCTCCCAGAGGACCAAGAAAAGACGACATTCATTACCTTATGGGGAACTTTCTGTTACAAGGTAATGCCATTCGGACTTAAGAACGCAGGCGCAACATACCAGCGAGCCATGGTAGCTTTGTTTCACGACATGATGCACAAAGAAATTGAATTCTACGTAGATCACATGATAGCGAAATCAAAGACCATAGAGCAGCACATAGAGGACCTACGAAAGCTCTTCGCCAGACTCCGCATGTATAAACTACGGCTAAACCCAGCCAAATGCACCTTCGGAGTAAAAACGGGCAAGTTGCTCGGCTTCGTGGTCAACGAAAACGGCATCGAGGTCGACCCCGATAAGGTCAGGGCTATCAGAGAGATGCCTGCCCCTAGAACGGAGGCAGAGGTCAGGGGATTCCTGGGACGACTCAACTTCATATCTCGTTTCATTTCCCAACTAACGGCCACGTGTGGTCCCATCTTCAAACTCCTGCGGAAAAAGCAAAAGAAGGAATGGGATCTAGAATGCCAGGAGGCCTTCGATAAGATCAAGCGGTACCTGGAAAATCCTCCGGTACTCGTGCCAGCGGTTCCAGGGCGACCACTAATATTGTATCTGACCGTACTCGAAGAATCTATGGGCGGCATGCTGGGACAGCGGGATTCCGCTGGGAGAAAGGAACAGGCCATCTACTACCTCAGCAAGAAGTTTACGAACTACGAGGCAAGGTACTCAGCACTTGAAAAGACCTGCTACGTGATGATCGTTCGCTTATAGTCGTTTCAACGCACTTATCAAATACTAAAGCTAACTATAGTATAGTCAACCCTAGGTCATTTTTCTCAAGGACACAGTGTGCTCAATTGTGGTTTAGTTTCAAGCTAAACAATGCAGAATCGAAGATGTGGAGTACAGACTGAGAAGAGATGGTCTCGGTAGAGACTATCCGGCTTGGTCTCGATTTAAGATGACGCAGGCCTTCTGAGGCGGACTACCTACTGTCTCAACCAGAAAACAAGTAAAGAAAACAGTAAGAACGGGGGAGTTGGAATGCGAGTGATGCAGAAAATAAACTAAGACTATGAATGCAGTAAATGTATACTACTGTTACTAATTATCTATTAGTATTATATAACTGTATTCAGATTCAGTTCCATTAATCAAGTCCAGTCCAGGTTCCAATCTCCAGTTCATAGTCCATATCAGCCTTTGGTAGTCATATGGCAATCGCCAAAGGTTCGTCCATTGTCATACCGAGGATTTATGCAATCGCTACCTCATCAGTTGACAGGGATTGAGTGCAGAGCTGATGTTAGGTTCTCATTCAACAATCGTTAAGTGATTACTCATGAATTAGTTAAACCAGTTCCAATCGGCTTAGATTAACATTGTTCACAGTTCAATTGCAATCGCGGATTCAACGTGAATTGAAGTAGAGGAAGAGAACAGAGATATGAAATGCAGAACGGAATCAATTAATAAAAACAGAGTACAAATACAGTGGTCCGAATTCGGATGGTTCCATCTTCCTCAACGATCGCCAAGGTTGATGGTGGTGGTTCACCTCCATTCGCCTAAGTGCTGAGGATCAGTTCCACCAGAGTGCGTCAGTAGTCTGATCGGTCCCCTCTGGTGAACGTCCATCTTCCCAGTCTTAGACCTGCACTTCCTCAATCGAGAGAAGTACCACTGCAGTACCGTGCGCCACCAGCAATGGAAGAACGAGAACGAAGAAGATGAAGTAATTGATGTGCGAAAAGAGTGAATTCAAAGACGTCTAAATAGTGCACAGCTCCTCCTATATATACACTTATTTGTGATTAGCTAATCCTAACGAATCCTAACAGAATTACAATGTGAATGCCCTATTCTACCCCTATGCAGATCTTCTCACGTGACATGGCAGATTTCCTCGGAGTGACATGGCAGATGAGTTGGCATTGAGATGGCCTCCAAGCTGGATAGCTGATGTGGTCAACACATTTGGGCCACTCTCTTCTGGGCTTCTGGGTTGCAGTCAATCTGGCCGGCCGAGACGACTTCATCTCGGCCGGGATGGAACCGGCTGGCCGGGACGGGCCTGACCTGCAAAAGAAGGAGTGATACTGTTTGTTTAGCTAAGAAATCTGAATTAGCACGGATTTGTATTTTTCTTGTATTTAAGCTCCTAAAATGAATCTCAGCTAACAGTCCATCCTTGAGCACAAAATAGTTTTGCAAACCTCCTTCTTAGGTGTCTAAAAGGTGTATAAATTGTGGCTCATCACACCCCCACACTTACCCTTTTGCACTCCTGGGCAAGATAAAATGAAAATCACAAGGGAGGTTTGAAAAGATAGAAAAGAATTTTTCACTTGGCTTCCTTCAGTTCAACCGAGACAGAGTCGCCACTCGTTCACTCTGAGACTGAGATGCTCTAACAATCTGAAAATTACTTCGAATGTGCCCTAGGCAATTCGTGACCTGCAACTAGAGAAGGTAACCAAGAGTGACAGAGACCTCATTTAAGTGAATAACTCCCTCACTTCTCTCGTGTTTGGGCTTGTATTTACACTCAACATTCATGGAACTGATATTACCATACTTTGACGAAGCTCTCTTTTTACACCTGCAAAAACACATATAGTTATGATCACTAGGACTTCTTTTCGGCTTGTAGCGAGGCTGGGTCACGGGTAGGATAAAATATAGGGGCAGAGGTTTCAAGACCCATGAGGAAGAGAGGAGCAATGGGGAGTAAGCTTTATCAGCATGAGGGAAAACCCCAAGATGTTATCAGTTCTTTCTTTTTCTGCTTCATCCAGCTCACTTTCTTTCTTTCTCTTATTATACAAGTTTATGCAACTGCTGGCTTTCTATATCCGCTTCAGCTCATATTTTCAGCTGCTTTTTCTCTTTGCTTTCTTTTCTTTCTTTATTTTCGAGCTTTTATAGAATGCTGAATTGATTCTGCTTCCTGGAGAATCCCCCCACACTTGGTAATGACTTACTCCCAAAACAATTCCAAAGCTCCTCAGCTTCCGAGGGTGAGATTTATTCATAGTTTTTCCGGCTTTGGCTTGTAATGAGCTGTAAGAAAGAATGGTTATGTGGCTCAATGGGGGTAGACAAGGGAGAGAATTTTCTTCAGGTAGGCTTTATTTGGCTCGGGGCTCATAAGAAACATGGCCTAGATCATCTCATTCCTGCATGTGAAAACAGTGGTATCCAGAGAGCTAAGGCAAAATGCAGAATATACAGTTAATCATGAATGCAAAAATCACACAAGAAAAAAAAGAATGGCAAGATGCAAGCCATAAGTATTTACAAAGGCTCAAGCTCTAACACAGGTTGCATTTGCTCTGACTCAAGGTTTTTCTTTCTAGATTCTTAGTCAGTTACTGCCCAGAGCACAAATTTTTCATCTTCTTCAAGTTAGAGACTTCTCTTGTCAAAGTTGCAAAGTTACTCCTACCGTCTTTTCTGAACTTCTAGAAGCCAATTCAAAATTCTTTTCAAGACACTTTTATGATTGACAATCCACTTGGAATTCTGTTCAGATGGAAAAACAGAAAAGCTTTTAAAAAAAAATTTTAAGTTTTGCCAGGCCGAGTGTGTTCCGGATCCGGCCGAGATGGAATAGAACCAGAATGGACTCGGCTTGGGCAGTTTTTTATTGAAAACATGAAATTTGAAATGACATGAAACTTGAAATAAAACACACAATTGAAAGAAATAACAAAGTAATTTAAACTAGCAGAGTTCAGGATGATGGGGATAGAAACTGTGATCATCCCCCCCCCCACACTTAAAATCTGCATTGTCCGCAATGTGGGGTAGGGTTCTCTGGTGATGTTGGTTCCATCAGTGACATGCTTTCCATTTCATGGATGTTTGACGTTGGACCTTCATGGTACGACTTAATCTGGTGCCCATTGACCTGGAAGGTGCTGTTGTTGTGTTCATCTCTTAGCTGCACTGCACCATGGGGAAATACATTGGTGATCACAAAGGGTCCATCCCATCTAGAACGTAGTTTACCTGCGATGATTTTTGAGGCGTGAGTTAAACAGGAGGACTTTACGGCCGACTTAAATTCTTTTTCTCAGGATCTGTTGATCATGGAATCGCTTAACTTTCTGCTTATAGATCTTAGAGTTGTCATATGCTTCCAAGCGGAGTTCATCTAACTCTTGCAGCTGAAACTTTCTCTGTTCTCCAGCTTGGTCACAAGGCCAGATTGCACCGCTTAACAGCCCAAGTATGCTCTGTGTTCTAGCTCCGGGGAAGGTGACAGGCTTTACCGAAAACAATCCTATAGGGGAGACATCCCGAGAGGTGTTCGGTATGCAGTTGGTGTGCCAGAGAGCGTCCTCCGGAGGCGGCTCCGATCTTTCCCTGTTGGGATTGGTCATCTTTGTAGTGTTTTCTTGATTTCCCTGTTGAATACTTCTGCTTGGCCATTAGTTTGGGGGTGATAGGCTGTAGCAATTCTGTGTGCTACCCCATATTTCTGGAGAAGGGAAGCCATGGCTCTGTTGCAGAAGTGACTGCCTTGGTCACTTATGAGCGCTTTCGGCACACCAAACCGGCAGAAGATATTGGACTTCAGGAAGTCCACTACTACTCGAGCATCGTTGGTTCTGGTGGCAATGGCTTCTACCCACCTTGATACATAATCTATGGCCAGCAGAATGTATGAATAGCCATTGGAGACTGGGAATGGTCCCATGAAATCTATTCCCCAGACATCAAAGATTTCACAGAATTGGATGGGTTGTTGGGGCATTTCATGCCTTTTGTTCATGGCCACTCCTGCTTTTTGGCAGTTTTCGCAGGTGGAGACGAACTCATGCGGCGTCTTTGAAGATGGTTGGCCGAGTAGAGGCCACAGTCCAGTATTTTCCTGGCCGTCCGAGTGGAACCATAATGGCGCCTCCGTGTGCCGAGTGGCAGAACTGGAGGACCGACTTGAACTCGGCCGGGAATGCACCGGATGACTTTGTCCTTTGCATAATCTCCAAAGGTAGGGATCATCCCAAATGTAGTACTTGGCATCGCTTCGGATTTTATCCTTGTACAGCCGAGATGCCTCTGGTGGGAGCAGAGATGTTGCAACAAAGTTGCAAATGTCAGCAAACCATGGTGGAGACGTTTTTAATGCGAAGGTGCTATCCGGAAATTCATCTCGAATAGGCATTGGTTTGCTTTCTTCTTGAATTCTGCTTAGGTGATCAGCCCAAATTCTCAGCACCTCTTTTATCTCTGATCTCGATGTTGAATTCTTGAAGGAGAAGCATCCACCGAATCAGTCTCGGCTTGGCATCAGGCTTCTTCAACAAGTACCTTAAAGCCGCATGATCAGAGAACATAATGATCTTACTGCCGAGAAGGTATGGCCGGAATTTGTCTAGGGCAAATACAATTGCCAATAGTTCCTTCTCGGTTGTTGTGTAATTCTGTTGGGCCGAGTCCATAGTGGAAGCAGCCAACAAAAACCTAAAAAAGATAATACAGAAAATGGTGGTCGCCTACAAGGATTGGCATGAGATGTTACCATACGCCTTACACGGATATCATACGTCAGTACGAACATCCACCGGAGCATTACCATATCTGCTCGTGTACGGCACAGAAGCAGTTCTGCCAATAGAGGTGGAGATACCGTCATTGAGAGTGTTGGCTGAAGCGGAACTAGACGAAGCCGAATGGGTCCAACAGCGAGTCGACCAGCTAAACCTCATCGAGGAAAAACGGCTCACCACCTTATGCCATGGCCAGCTATACCAGAAGCGAATAAAGAAAGCATTCGATAAGAAGGTAAAGCCCCGCGTCTTTCAAAAAGGGGACATGGTCCTAAAGAAAGTCCTGCCCAACCTCAAAGATCCAAGGGGGAAATGGGCCCCCAACTACGAAGGCCCATACGTAGTCAAGCAGGCCTTTTCTGGAGGAGCACTGATCCTAATCGACGCTGAGGGCCAGGACCTGAACTACCCCGTCAATGCAGATGCGGTTAGAATGTTCTACCCCTAAAATACCCCAGAACGCACGACAAGACAAGGACTCTCGCCTGGACGACGGAAGGTCAAGGGAAGAACACAAGTGTTTTCTTGTCATTCCCTAATAGGCTAGTAGAACATTAAACATTTTGTAACCTTTCAGTAAAGCAATAAAAATGTCCTTTTTTTTCTTCTTTCCCAATATTTTGATACATGCTAAAACAAGCATAAACAAAGTTACATTTCCAAAATACATTATGGACAGGTAATCCCCTAGGTCCAGAAGGACTAGCGCCCCAGCTTGAGCTATATCCCTTGACACTCCCTAAAATGCAAATCGGCCCTATCGAACCCACGCTCTCCCAACCTTCTCTCACGGATCCAGGGGGGCCGAGTCTCTCACGGATCTAGGGGGGGCCGAGTCTCTCACGGATCCAGGGGGCCGAGTCCCTCACGGATCAGGGGGCCGAGTCCCTCACGGACCCCAGGGGGCCGAGTCTCTCACGGATCCAGGAGCCGAGTCTCTCACGGACCCCGTGAGGCCGAAGTCTCACGGATCCAGTGGACCTAGTCTCTAATATCCCAAAACCCAAGGGCCGAGTCACCCATACCATGCGTTTGACTCAAGTCGGCCCGACCTCGATTCACTCACATGCCACATCCATACCCCAGCCTTTTCGAAGCCCCCACTACCCAAGCAAAGCAAAGGCCACCCTCATACGATTCAAACCAAATACAGTGCTGACTGAGTGTCCACCCCGTCCAGCCGCTAATCCCACACCAACCTTCTCTCACGGATCCAGGGGGGCCGAGTCTCTCACGGATCCAGGGGGCCGAGTCCCTCACGGATCCAGGGGGCCGAGTCCCTCACGGACCCTAGGGGGCCGAGTCTCTCACGGATCCACGAGCCGAGTCTCTCACGGACCCCAGAGGCCGAGTCTCTCACGGATCCAGGGACCTAGTCTCTCATATCCCAAAACCCAAGGGCCGAGTCACCCATACCATGCGTTTCGACTCAAGTCGGCCCGACCCCGATTCACTCACATGCCACATCCATACCCCAGCCTTTTCGAAGCCCCCACCACCCAAGCAAAGCAAAGGCCACCCTCATACGATTCAAACCAAAGACAATGCTGACTGAGTGTCCACCCCGTCCAGCCGCTAATCCCACACCCCACTCTAGCCTCCTCGCCCAACCAACCAAATCCCCAAAACCAAGTATCAGTCACATGAAGAGCCATAGGACCGTTCCCATCAAACCAAAGACCGAATCGAGTCTAGAACCATTCCTACTCCACCCCAACAACCTAGTTTAGGTTAGGGCCACCCAGTAGTTTCGAGTCTAGGACCATTCCAACTTCACCCAGAACCAAGTCTAGAATGGAGTCATCCATTGGTCTCAAGCCGAGTCTAGATTTAAGTCCATTGCCCCTTTAGTCATTCCCACCTCATACCCCAAACATTAAGTCTAGAAGCCATCGTTTCATATGCTGGTTATTCCCAAACCCCGAGTCCGAATTACAGTTAATCCACTCAATTATAATCAGCAGAAAACAAAACTATAAAAAACATAAACACAGAGGAAAAATGCCCAAAATAGTTTATTCATTAATAAATAAGTTCATTACAAAACCTAAGGAGAGTCCAAAAGGGAAATCAGTTTCCCGTCTTGGACATCCTTAGTCACGTCATATGGACTTAGGTCGAAATCAGGAGCCACCAGGGCTATTTGCCTAAGGGCCTTATTGAAGCCGTCTTCATGCTGCTCCACAATAGCTCCTTCAAGGCAAGCTATCCTTTCAGAAAGGTCTGACTCGGTAGCCGCAGCCTTAGCCTTCACTGCCTGTACAGCCTCCTTCTCCGATGCAAGCGCAGACCGTGTCTCAATAAAGAGCAGATGCGACTCAGCTAGAGCAGATTGAGACTCAGCAAGTGCAGTCTTCAGCGAAGCCACCTCAGCTTCCGACGAGGATGCCTTTGCTTGAGAAGCAGCAAGTTGAGCCTTCAAGGCTTCAATCTCAGTACAGGCTTTCTGATTGGCCTCGTTCATCCTTTCCACTTCAGCCAGAGACTCGGCCTTGGCCTTTTGAGCCTTCTCCAGTTCCTTCTTGGACATGCCCTCCTTGGCCACTATCTGCTCAGCCTTGCCCAGCACCCCACGCCAGGTTTCCACGGCAGCCAGCGAACGAGCCAAGTAGGCAGACAACATATCAAGGGAGCCTGAAGCACCAGCCGACACCAACAACCCCCGGTCATGCGATGGAATGAGGCTTGCTGGAAATGCGCTTCGAGCATCGAACCCGGGACCCCACATAGACGTAACGTTGGGTGGAGCCACATAGCAAGGCAAGCCACCAGGGGGCAAACCCGGCCCCGAGGTCACCACTATCTTGCCTTTGGAGGCAGTAGGCACAAGTGGAGGAAGAGCAGCAACGACCTTCCCTTTCTTCGCAGCCGCCTCTTCAGCCGAAGCAGAGTCAGCCTTCCGCTTCGACAACTCGGTCTCGGCTTGAGTCGTCGGCTTCCCAACAATATACGCCGACTCACTGCCGGTCACACTTGTAGCCGGTCTCCTCTCGGCAGAGGCAGTAGCAGTCTCAGCATTAAAGGCCTTTCGGCCTGAACTCCTGGCATCGTTGGTAGCACGAGACTTCTTTAGCAGCCCGGCCATGTCGACACCTTGTTTCTTCAGCATACCTGCAAGTTAAAATACAAAGTATCAGTACATTCGGCACGAGGCCGAGTCCGTAGGCAACTCAGAAAACGCTTACCCTTTAGGCGGAGAGTCGCGTCCTGTGAAGAAATCCAAGACACTATGTCCCGGCAACTCATCCCTCGCGGCAGGTGGTCCAACAATTGTAGATCAACCCTGGCCTCCGGGGAAAGCTGGCTCCTTGCAAGCCCCTTGAACTTCGAGGGCTCCCGCCAGTACAGACTCAGGGGCCGAGGGTCAATGTAGAAATGACTCGGCTCGCCGCCTTGATCTTCACGAAACGGCTCTTGAAACCTTTGTAGGAGGCCGTATAGGAGGTGAAGAGGCCCGAGTTAGGCAAGGGGGTCAGCGAGACCCACCCTACTGATGGACCGACCCTCGCGGTATATTGGCTGAGGAACACGGGGGCAGTCGGCAGGAGCCCCAAGGCCAGGCAAACCACCTTGAAGGCTTGAATGGCCGCCCAACCATTGGGATGGAGTTGGGAGGGAGCAATCCCTAAAACCCTCAAGACGTCCGCCTCGAAGAAATCAAGGGGGAGAACCACACCCAAATCGGCCAGCACCGTCTCATACATGAAGATGAAAGGCGCTTCCCCCTCTTTAGCGACGTCGCATACGCGCTCCTTCCGGCCACAGCGCACCATCTCCAGTAGACCAATATGGGAATCGTGAACCCATTTTCCCTCCACCGCCAACGATTCCACTTCAGAACGAGTCATCACAGACTGGTTCTCCAGAACGTCCTTGTGGACCCACTTTGGTGGGCCCACTTCTGACTTTAAGGGGGCCTGTGTCGGCGACGAAACCCCCTCTGCCACAGCCACGGGGACAGCCTTTAGGGGCTCACCCGATGAAGAAGAAGAGGAAGAAGATGAAGAAGAAGAGGAGTAAGCATTAGAGCTCGAAGTACCTGACATAGTGTTATAGAAGATGGAAGCTTGGTGGCGACGAAGACGAAAGGTGAGAAGAAGAGGGCAACCCAAATGCGAGCAGAGGAAGAGGAAAGAAAGTGCAGAGGTGTAAGGCAAATGAGAAAATGAGAAAAAAAGCCAAGGGAAAAATGAGTAAAACCACGCGCGCCCCCACCATAAATGCCCACCTCGAAAAAACGCGACTAATGATCAATCGTTGCGCTTCTCCAGGACGGCGCCACTGCACCATCAATGCAGCACGAAAAACGAGGAGGCATGTCCAAAGGGCGGCGGAGCGCGTCCTCCCACGCGCAACTCTTCAGCTGCCTCCTAAAATTCAAATTATTGGGCCTCAAAAAAAAAAAAAAAAAAAAACTGGCCCAAGTGTTCGCGGCCTATCCTCTCATTCAATCCGAGTGTGCTCTCAAGCCGTCTCTATCTCATCAGCCTTGGTGCAGGCCGTTTCTATCTCAACCATCCAGCACAAGCCGCCTCTATCTCGGCCATTTGGCACGAGCCGTCTCCATCTCAGCAATCCTAGCACAAGCCGCTTCTCATCAGCCTTGGCGCAAGCCGCCTCCATTCCAGCAAGCCTATAGCCGCCTCAATCTCAACCTGCCTTGTCACAGGCCGTCTCTATCTCAACCATCTAGCACAAGCCGCCTCTATCTCAGCCATTTGGCACGAGCCGTCTCCATCTCAGCAATCCCAGCACAAGCCGCTTCTCATCAGCCTTGGCGCAAGCCGCCTCCATTCCAGCAAGCCTATGGCCGCCTCAGTCTCAACCTGCCTTGTCACGAGCCGTCTCAAACTCAGCCACCCTCGCGTAGGCCGTCTCCATCTCAGCCATCCCCGCGTAGGCCGTCTCAAACTTAGTCACCCTCGCGTAGGCCGTCTCCGTCTCAACCATTCTCGCGTAGGCCGTCTCCGTCTCGGCCAACGGCTCGACCCCAAATCACAGACAGCGAAGTTCCCCCTTCATGCCATCCCCCACCAGAACCCAAAGACATTCGCTCTTACAAAAATAAGAAAATATCCACCCAAAAGTACTTTTTGAAACTTGGAGGGCTCGGTACTAGCCAGTGTGTACCTTGTCTGCTGCCAAGTACTTTGTGAAACTTGGAGGGCTCAGTACCAGCCAGTGTGTACCTTGTCTGTTGCCAAGTACTCTTTGAAACTTGGAGGGCTTGGTACCAGCCAGTGTGTACCTTGTCTGCTGCCAAGAACTCTTTGAAACTTGGAGGGCTCGGTACCAGCCAGTGTGTACCTTGTCTGCTGCCAAGTACTCTTTGAAACTTGGAGGGCTCGGTACCAGCCAGTGTGTACCTTGTCTGCTGCCAAGTACCTTTTGAAACTTGGAGGGCTCGGTACCAGCCAGTGTATACCTTGTCTGCTGCCAAGTACTTTTTGAAACTTGGAGGGCTCGGTACCAGCCAGTGTGTACCTTGTCTGCTGCCAAGTACTCTCTTTTGAAACTTGGAGGGCTCGGTACCAGCCAGTGTGTACCTTGTCTGCTGCCAAGTACTTTTTGAAACTTGGAGGGCTCGGTACCAGCCAGTGTGTACCTTGTCTGCTGCCAAGTACTCTCTTTTGAAACTTGGAGGGCTCGGTACCAGCCAGTGTGTACTTGTCTGCTGCCAAGTACTCTTTTTGAAACTTGGAGGCTCGTACCAGACCCAGTGTGTACCTTGTCTACTGCCAAGTACTTGTTGAAACTTGGAGGGCTCGGTACCCGACCAGCCAGTGTGTACCTTGTCTGCTGCCAAGTACTCTTTTTGAAACTTGGAGGGCTCGGTACCAGCCAGTGTGTACCTTGTCTGCTGCCAAGTACTCTCTTTTGAAACTTGGAGGGCTCGGTACCAGCCAGTGTGTACCTTGTCTGCTGCCAAGTACTTTTTGAAACTTGGAGGCTCGGTACCAGCCAGTGTGTACCTTATGCGCTGCCAAGTACTCTCTTTTTGAAACTTGGAGGGCTCGGTACCAGCCGGTGTGTACCTTGTCTGCTGCCAAGTACTCTTTTTGAAACTTGGAGGGCTCATTGCCAGCCGGTGTGTACCTTGTCTAACGCCAAGTACTTGTTGAAACTTGGAGGGCTCGGTACCGGCCGGTGTGTACCTTGTCTACGCCAAGTACTCTCTTTTGAAACTTGGAGGGCTCGGTACCAGCCCGGTGTGTACCTTGTCTGCTGCCAAGTACTCTTTTTTGAAACTTGGAGGGCTCGGTACCAGCCAGTGTGTACCTTGTCTCTGCCAAGTACTTTTTTGAAACTTGGAGGGGCTCGGTACCAGCCGGTGTGTACCTTTGTCTGCTGCCCAAGAACTCTTTGAAACTTGGAGGGCTCGGTACCAGCCAGTGTGTACCTTGTCTGCTGCCAAGTACTCTTTGAAACTTGGAGGGCTCGGTACCAGCCAGTGTGTACCTTGTCTGCTGCCAAGTACTTTTTGAAACTTGGAGGGCTCGGTACCAGCCAGTGTATACCTTATGCGCTGCCAAGTACTTTTGAAACTTGGAGGGCTCGATACCAGCCAGTGTGTACCTTGTCTGCTGCCAAGTACTCTCTTTTGAAACACTGAGGGCTCGGTACCAGCCAGTGTGTACCTTGTCTGCTGCCAAGTACTTTTTGAAACTTGGAGGGCTCGGTACCAGCCAGTGTGTACCTTGTCTGCTGCCAAGTACTCTCTTTTGAAACTTGGAGGCTCGGTACCCAGCCGGTGTGTACCTTGTCTGCTGCCAAGTACTCTTTTTGAAACTTGGAGGGCTCGGTACCAGCCAGTGTGTACCTTGTCTGCTGCCAAGTACTCTTTTTGAAACTTGGAGGGCTCGGTACCAGCCAGTGTGTACCTTGTCTGCTGCCAAGTACTCTCTTTTGAAACTTGGAGGGCTCGGTACCAGCCCAGTATGTACCTTGTCCGCTGCCAAGTACTCTTTTGAAACTTGGAGGGCTGCGTACCAGCCCGTGTGTGTACCTTGTCACTGCCAAGTACTTGTTGAAACTTGGAGGGCTCGGTACCAGCCAGTGTGTACCTTGTCTACTGCCAAGTACTCTCTTTTGAAACTTGGAG
Source organism: Mucuna pruriens (assembly GCA_025330945.1). Taxonomy (NCBI): domain Eukaryota; kingdom Viridiplantae; phylum Streptophyta; class Magnoliopsida; order Fabales; family Fabaceae; genus Mucuna; species Mucuna pruriens. Next base: position 860,632 of record JAENHJ010000545.1, read on the forward strand.
GGCTCGGTACCAGCCAGTGTGTACCTTGTCTGCTGCCAAGTACTCTTTTTGAAACTTGGAGGGCTCGGTACCAGCCAGTGTGTACCTTGTCTACTGCCAAGTACTTTTTGAAACTTGGAGGGCTCGGTACCAGCCAGTGTGTACCTTGTCTGCTGCCAAGAACTCTTTGAAACTTGGAGGCTCGGTACCGCCGGTGTATACCTTGTCTGCTGCCAAGTACTTTTTGAAACTTGGAGGGCTCGGTACCAGCCAGTGTGTACCTTGTCTATTTGCCAAGTACCTTTTTGAAACTTGGAGGGCTCGGTACCGGCCAGTGTATACCCTTGTCTGCTGCCAAGTACTTTTTGAAACTTGGAGGGCTCGGTACCAGCCAGTGTGTACCTTGTCTGCTGCCAAGTACTCTCTTTTGAAACTTGGAGGGCTCGGTACCAGCCAGTGTGTACCTTGTCTGCTGCCAAGTACTTTTTGAAACTTGGAGGGCTCGGTACCAGCCAGTGTGTACCTTGTCTGCTGCCAAGTACTCTCTTTTTGAAACTTGGAGGGCTCGGTACCAGCCATTAATGTGCTGCCAAGTACTCTTTTTTGAAACTTGGAGGCTCCGTACCAGCCAGTGTGTACCTTGTCTACTGCCCAATCTTTTGAAACTTGGAGGCTCGGTACCAGCCAGTGTGTACCTTGTCTGCTGCCAAGTACTCTTTTTGAAACTTGGAGGGCTCGGTACCAGCCAGTGTGTACCTTGTCTGCTGCCAAGTACTCTCTTTTTGAAACTTGGAGGGCTCGGTACCAGCCAGTGTGTACCTTATCCGCTGCCAAGTACTTTTTTGAAACTTGGAGGGGCTCGGTACCCAGCCAGTGTGTACCTTAATCGCTGCCAGTACTCTCTTTTGAAACTTGGAGGGCTCGGTACCAGCCAGTGTGTACCTTGTCTGCTGCCAAGTACTCTTTTTGAAACTTGGAGGGCTCCGTACCAGCCAGTGTGTACCTTGTCTACTGCCAAGTACTTGTTGAAACTTGGAGGGCTCGGTACCAGCCAGTGTGTACCTTGTCTACTGCCAAGTACTCTCTTTTGAAACTTGGAGGGCTCGGTACCAGCCAGTGTGTACCTTGTCTGCTGCCAAGTACTCTTTTTGAAACTTGGAGGGCTCGGTACCAGCCAGTGTGTACCTTGTCTACTGCCAAGTACTTTTTGAAACTTGGAGGGCTCGGTACCAGCCAGTGTGTACCTTGTCTGCTGCCAAGAACTCTTTGAAACTTGGAGGGCTCGGTACCAGCCAGTGTGTACCTTGTCTGCTGCCAAGTACTCTTTGAAACTTGGAGGGCTCGGTACCAGCCAGTGTGTACCTTGTCTGCTGCCAAGTACCTTTTGAAACTTGGAGGGCTCGGTACCAGCCAGTGTATACCTTGTCTGCTGCCAAGTACTTTTTGAAACTTGGAGGGCTCGGTACCAGCCAGTGTGTACCTTGTCTGCTGCCAAGTACTCTCTTTTGAAACTTGGAGGGCTCGGTACCAGCCAGTGTGTACCTTGTCTGCTGCCAAGTACTTTTTGAAACTTGGAGGGCTCGGTACCAGCCAGTGTGTACCTTGTCTGCTGCCAAGTACTCTCTTTTGAAACTTGGAGGGCTCGGTACCAGCCAGTGTGTACCTTGTCTGCTGCCAAGTACTCTTTTGAAACTTGGAGGGCTCGGTACCAGCCAGTGTGTACCTTGTCTGCTGCCAAGTACTTTTTGAAACTTGGAGGGCTCGGTACCAGCCAGTGTGTACCTTGTCTGCTGCCAAGTACTCTCTTTTGAAACTTGGAGGGCTCGGTACCAGCCAGTGTGTACCTTGTCTGCTGCCAAGTACTCTTTTTGAAACTTGGAGGGCTCCGTAACAGCCAGTGTGTACCTTGTCTCTTGCCAGTACTTGTTGAAACTTGGAGGGCTCGGTACCAGCCAGTGTGTACCTTGTCTACTGCCAAGTACTCTCTTTTTGAAACTTGGAGGGCTCGGTACCAGCCCGATTGTGTACCTTGTCTGCTGCCAAGTACTCTTTTTGAAACTTGGAGGGCTCGGTACCAGCCAGTGTGTACCTTTTCACTCGCCAAGTACTTTTTGAAACTTGGAGGCTCGGTACCAGCCGTGTGTGTACCTTGTCTGCTGCCAAGAACTCTTTGAAACTTGGAGGGCTCGGTACCAGCCCAGTGTACCTTGTCTGCTGCCAAGTACTCTTTGAAACTTGGAGGGCTCGGTACCAGCCAGTGTGTACCTTGTCTGGCGCCAAGTACCTTTTGAAACTTGGAGGGCTCGGTACCAGCCGGTGTATACCTTGTCTGCTGCCAAGTACTTTTTTGAAACTTGGAGGGCTCGGTACCAAACCAGTGTGTACCTTGTCTGCTGCCAAGTACTCTCTTTTTGAAACTTGGAGGGCTCGGTACTGCCCAGTGTGTACCTTGTCTGGCTGCCAAGTACTTTTTTGAAACTTGGAGGGCTCCGGTACCAGCCAATGTGTACCTTGTCTGCTGCCAAGTACTCTCTTTTGAAACTTGGAGGGCTCGGTACCAGCCAGGTGTGTACCTTGTCTGCTGCCAAGTACTTTTTTGAAACTTGGAGGGCTCGGTACCAGCCCGGTGTGTACCTTTGTCCGCTGCCAAGTACTCTTTTTGAAACTTGGAGGGCTCGGTACCAGCCAGTGTGTACCTTGTCTGCTGCCAAGTACTCTCTTTTGAAACTTGGAGGGCTCGGTACCAGCCAGTGTGTACCTTTTCTGCTGCCAAGTACTCTTTTTGAAACTTGGAGGGCTCCGTACCAGCCAGTGTGTACCTTGTCTACTGCCAAGTACTTGTTGAAACTTGGAGGGCTCGGTACCAGCCAGTGTGTACCTTGTCTACTGCCAAGTACTCTCTTTTGAAACTTGGAGGGCTCGGTACCAGCCAGTGTGTACCTTGTCTGCTGCCAAGTACTCTTTTTGAAACTTGGAGGGCTCGGTACCAGCCAGTGTGTACCTTGTCTACTGCCAAGTACTTTTTGAAACTTGGAGGCTCGGTACCAGCCAGTGTGTACCTTGTCTCTTTGCCAAGAACTCTTTGAAACTTGGAGGGCTCGGTACCAGCCGGTGTATACCTTCTGCTTGCCAAGTACTTTTGAAACTTGGAGGGCTCGGTACCGGCCAGTGTGTACCTTGTCTGCTGCCAAGTACCTTTTGAAACTTGGAGGGCTCGGTACCCGGCCAGTGTATACCTTGTCTCTTTGCCAAGTACTTTTTGAAACTTGGAGGGCTCGGTACCGGCCGGTGTGTACCTTGTCTGCTGCCAAGTACTCTCTTTTGAAACTTGGAGGGCTCGGTACCAGCCAGTGTGTACCTTGTCTGCTGCCAAGTACTTTTTGAAACTTGGAGGCTCGGTACCAGCTAGATGTGTACCTTTGTCGCTGCCAAGTACTCTCTTTTGAAACTTGGAGGCTCGGTACCCGGCCGAGTGTGTACCTTGTCTGGCCTTTAAGTACTCTTTTTGAAACTTGGAGGGCTCGGTACCAGCCAGTGTGTACCTTGTCTGCTGCCAAGTACTTTTTGAAACTTGGAGGGCTCGGTACCAGCCAGTGTGTACCTTGTCTGCTGCCAAGTACTCTCTTTTGAAACTTGGAGGGCTCGGTACCGGCCGGCGTGTGTACCTTGTCTGGCTGCCAAAGTACTCTTTTGAAACTTGGAGGTCTCCGTACCAGCTTGTGTGTACCTTGTCTCTTTGCCAAGTACTTGTTGAAACTTGGAGGGCTCGGTACCAGCCAGTGTGTACCCTTGTCTGCTGCCAAGTACTCTCTTTTTTGAAACTTGGAGGGCTCGGTACCCGGCCGATTGTGTACCTTGTGCTTTGCCAAGTACTCTTTTTTGAAACTTGGAGGGCTCGGTACCAGCCAGTGTGTACCTTGTCTACTGCCAAGTACTTTTTGAAACTTGGAGGGCTCGGTACCAGCCAGTGTGTACCTTGCCTGCTGCCAAGAACTTTTCGAAACTCGGGGGCCCAGTACTAGCCAATGTGTACTGCGCCCACCGCCAAATACCCCACAAGCTAAGATACCAGCCTTCATCCCCACTCAAAGTCTTCATCTTTATTTACTCTTACCCAAAAAGGGACTACGTCCTTTTAGGAAAAGCATAAATAAAGAGGGGGCCACTGTTGTACCCCAAATCGGTCCGGCCCAATCTCTCAGAATGGACCAGACCACTTACCTCAGAGTCAACCCCAGGGTCAACCCCAGAGTCAACCCCCGAGTCAACCCATGACCCAGTCAAAACCAAAGCTGGAAGAGACCGAGTCAGCCCTACCCACGACTCTGCCTCCGCAGCCGAGTCACCCGGAATCTTTGGCACACGTTAACCACTCTCCCACACACGATGCCACTCCTAGCCTAGGGCCCAAGAGTAACCACCCAGCCTCCACCCAACCCTATATAAACCCCTACTGCGAAGTGATAGGGGAGACAAAAAAAGGCAAGGAGAAAGCAGAGAAAAGAACAGAGAGGAAACGCTGATGACTACTAAGCGAGGAAGAAAACGCGCCGAGTCCAGATTAAAAGGCAAGTAGAGACGCTGGTCCATCGGCGATAGGCATCTACTCACTCCGGAACCTAGGTTGGTTGGTACCCCTTTTCTTCCTTAATTAGCATAGTAGTCTTCTTCTCGTCCAGCACGAATTCTCCTCGAACCCCCCCTTTAGCCTAGAGAGCCTCAGCCAAAGAGAGACCGAGACCTCAAGGCCGAGTCAATCTCGGCCAAAGAGCACCACCCGCCTAATGGCCGCCTTATCATAAGCCTTCCCATCCAGGCCGAGAATGACTCGGCTAAGGAGACTAACCTGATTTCCCACCTTAAAAAGCCAGAACTACGTCGACTTTGAACCCTCTCCAGCCGAGGTACGTAGGCCTAGGGGGCACACCCCTATCAAGTCAAATCTTACCCAAAAAAACAAGAACAACCTACCCGAGTTCCCCAAAACCTAGGCCAAAGACATAACCCGGATACAGCACTGTCCTCCTCCCTGTATGGCTAATTAAGGGTAACTATCAAGTGATAGGCATGCTGGGGGCCCCTATGCTCCCCAACGTGTAACAAACTCCCGAACCCATACCTCTGATCCAAGACCAGCCTTCCCATTAGGTTTCCTGGCGTTCCCTAAACCAAAACGCCGGTGGCGACTCCCTCCTGACCGGCTTAATCTCGCCCAGCTCCGCCTGACGTCATAATTTAGGTTGTGACAAAAGTGAAATTTGCTTTAACAATATTACAACTAATAAATATAATATTGAACTTCCTGTCATTAAAAGTTATGATGAATTTGAATGCTTTTGCGACTTTTAACATGCATGTAGATTCAAAAATTTAGAAATAAAATAATATGCAAAAAAAAAAATTAAAAAATACTAAATTATATTTTTGTTCCTTATCTTTTAAGCAATATTTGTTTTGGTCTTTTATTTATTGAAATATTCATTTTGGTATTTAACTTTTAAATTTGAGTCAACGTTGTTTTTGTTAATTTAAAAGTAATACTGTTAACATGAAAAATAAAATAATAGTAATTTTTTAACATAGTTTAATAATTTTATTTTATTAAATTTCAAAAACAATTAATGGTGGTTTGAAACCCCAAAAATCTTGATTCCCCTTGCCCACCATGCCCACCCTCCCTTCTTTGATTACAAAATTAAAAGAAAAAAAGAAAGTGTGCGCATGAGAGTGTTTCGAAGGAACTCTTTCTTGATTCATTGATCTATCAAATCGATTAAGGGATTTTGTTATCATATATGTTTCAATCAATATAGTAGAAAATTATGTGATTTCATTGAAGCATGTGTGAGAACTGAACATTTTCATGTCATAGGATTTATGAAATTGAATTTATGTCAGTCTTCTTTTTCATGTTCTGAGTCCAGTTTTTTTTTTTTTTTTTTTTTTTTTTTTTTTTTTGCAATTGACTAAGGGGTTTTTGTCACCTCCCCATGTGAGAAACATATTAAAACAATTAAGAACGAAAAAGAATGAACTTGGTCGAGTTTCCAAGTTAGAAAAACCTGTTTTCTTTTAACTGCACAAGGAAGATGGTCTCTTTTGGTAAAATAAAATTATTATAGTGGTGTTTAATGTTAATGCTTTGTTTTTTTAATGTTTTCATTTATGTTTATTTTTTCGATAGATTAATGTTTTGTTTGCTATTTTTCTCCTTTGAATATGAAAGATTGAAAAATAATAATGTGAGTGTGGAATAGAATGGAAGAAGATGAATGCTTAGTAGATGAAACTTTAAGGTGACTTTAATGGTAAGAATGGTTAAGGTTGATGGTTTGTTGATGGGTAGAAAAAAATTACAAGGAAGGGGGTTGGGTAGAATAAAAATGAGAAAAATGAGAGATTGATGTTGCAAAAGTGGAAACTCTAAGATAGGACTACAAAAGTTTGAAGGTAGGGAGAAAAAGAAAAGGAAAAAGAAGAGGGATCTTCAATGAGGTAGAAAAGAGAAGGTAGATAAAATTTTATAAATAAAATATAGTGGTGATTTAAAATCGTCACTACGTAGAAATTAATTATTATTTAAAACACTAATAACATTAATTTCAGACTAACGAAAAAATAATATTAACACTAATTTAAAATTTAAAGGACCAAAACAAATCTTTTAAAAGGTAAAGGAACAAAGCAAATTTTACTTAAAAAATAAGGAATAAAAAATATAATTTAATCATTAAAAATTAAATAGAGGATAAGAAATATTGTCAAAGCTAGTTACTCTAAAAAAAATACTAAAAATAAAGATTATCAGCATTTCTTCCCACTTTATTCAAAGTAGAATTGGAATCCCTATCCCAAAATTCATGATGAATTTAAATGTTTTTGCTGCTTTACTATGCGTGTAAATTCTTAATTTTAGAAAATCAAATAATATGTGAAGGAAAATTAAAAAATTGAATGAAAGGTAAGAAATAATCTCAAGGACCAAATAGTTAGTTTACTCTAAAAAATAATTACAATAAGGATCATGAATTCTCACCATATTTAAACAAAGTGAAATACTTTAACAATAGTGCAACTTGTAAAAAGAGGATTAGATTGTCTATCCCAAAAGTCATTATGAGTTGTATTAACAAACAATTCATAATGTGGTATGTGATTCTCCTTATCATGCAAATCTGGAAAAAGTTGAAGAGTCAACAAAAATTGTCCCACTACGGAAAAAATGAAACTAAACAAAATGCCAAAACTCGATTTTTATAATGGAAGAGTAATGGGAACTTGTCAAAAACTGGCAGTGAGGAAAAAAAAATTAAGAGTGAAATAAGAAGGAAGAAAGGAAAAAATTAAGAAGACTGAAAATCAAAGCGACATCGAAAACTAACAGGTGGCAAACTCACCTATGTTATGTATTCTCTTTGTCCGCGATTATAAAGCCTCTGTAGACTTCTCACTCTATAAGTCAAACTCTATGCGTGATAAAAGAGTAAAACCAAAGAGTGACATCAAGATGAGTGAAAAAAGAAAGAATAACACCTTTCATTGAGAATTATAGTATGATGAGAATTAGACTACAGATAAGTGAAGAATTCCTCAAGTTAATTGAGATCAAAAGTGGGAATGAGAGGTGAAATAAGTAGAAAAATTAACACAAGCAATTACACTGATAATGCAAAAAATAATATAGCAACTACGTTTATTAAAAGAAAGATACAGAGAGAGCAAATAAGGTCCATTATCCTAGTAGATGCATGTTGTTTTTATCAGTTGGTATTGCTCTGTTGTTTTATTTTTTGTATAAAATATTTAATGGGGATTATTTAACAGGATGATATCCAAAAATAGGTTCAGGAGGAGTAAAAGATAATAAGCTTAAACGTAAAACATTATATTTGTTAATAAATTATAAGATTAAATATTTTTTATATATAAAAAATTAACTCGATATAAAATTTAAAGGGTAGTTACTTGGTCAAAATGTTGTTTGGTTTTGGCATACCGAATAATCCATTATTGGATTGAAGTGGGCATGAGATGTGAAATGCATAGAGAAGGAAGCAGTCCTGATAACTGTGACATGCTGTCTACGTTGAGGAAGGATGAGAATAATAGAGATTGTTGTAAATGAAGAGGCGTTGAATGCAACAATCAAACATGTCATCTATACGAACTTACTCTTCATTCTTTGTATCCACAATATTATATAGGTCCAATCAATATCACCTCATTGATTCACTTGCTTGCAAAATTTTCTGATCCTTTATCACTCTCATAATAATCTGAGATCATCAATATTTCAAGGAAATTTCAACTTCAACTACAAACTACAAGAACTTTATCTTGCAAAGTGCGGTCTTACTGAGAAGTTTTCTTGTGCCATGTGCTTTCATAAAGAAATCTTTTCTTGTCACCCTTACTGCTATTTTGGAAAGGGGAGTAATTGCAAGTAAAGGAGCAACGTTTCAGAAAATGACAGTACAAATTCAAATTATCTATAGTAAAAATTCATAAGCAAAAACTAGAAAGTAAAAACTTCATAATATGAAAATCATCGACATTTCTATTTTTAGTATAAGTCGAACAGCAGCAAGTGTTTCAAGAACAACGTCTGCTTTCGGAAGCAGTGTCTGGCAAATAGCAGCAGCTTGAACTGTTTGAATCGCAATGCAGAAGTAAGCTTTTAAGAGCCTACAAAATGATGTCGTTTTTGGGGAAATTAATCTCTATCAACTAGTGAATTGCCTTGGTGCACGCAAAAAAAATCACCATTAAAAGGTGTCATAAAAATAAAAACAGCAATTGCCTATATTATTATTCCCAACTTTAAATTCATAATGCCTAAAATTATTGCTTGATTATAATTTATTTGGAAAGATATTATAGGTTCTCCCTGTTCCCTCCACTGAAGCTTTCCAGAAAAAAAAATTTATTTGAAATACAGCAAAAGGTTTTCCATGTTACATTGTGATCACTAAGAATCAACTAGAGCATAAAGAAAGAACAGAAATATTTTCTCAAATATACAGAGAACCCTGCAATTAGATGTACTAGCAGAAGAATAAACTATCAATCTGTATTCTGGATATCAGTGGACTTCAGCATTTTTGGAGTTTGAAGGTTTGGAGTGTTACTACAACTATACCCGACAATAGCTATTAAATAAAATAGAGAATACCAGAATACCAAAATTTAATGAGGTTCGGCAAATTAAGCCTACGTCCTCGGACAATATCAAAATAATATTTCACTAATGAAGAAATATTACAAATAGAGAGAATGGAGACTACTAAGCAAATAAAAGAGAAAATGCTTAAGTAGTTGGGATGATACAACTAAGGTGAGGGGTTTTCATTTTATAACTAAAACAAAAGGCCCATATTTCAATTGTTTCCGATGTGGGATTTAAAATCCCAATTGTGAGCCATAAAGTCAACAAATCTCCACCTTGGCGAACTCCGTATCTTCAAAACTCAAATTTTAATAGTGTCTTCCATTTCGCTTTGAAGCGCCGAACTTCAAAATCTAATAACATTAATCAAGTCCAAACAATGTTGGAACTTGACTGCAGTTACCACCTTTGTTAACATATCAGCAGGATTTTCAGTGGTCTTAACCTTCTGAATTATGACTCCACCTTCTTCCAGAATCTCTCTTACAAAATGATACCGAACATCAATGTGCTTCGTTCTTGCATGATAAACCTGGTTCTTTGCTACGTGAATAGCACTCTGACTATCACAATGCACTTTGACGTGCTTCTGTTCAATTCCTAGTTCACCAAGCAACCCTTGAAGCCAAATTGCCTCTTTTACAACTTCTGTAACTGCCATATACTCTGCCTCTATAGTAGACAAAGCAACCGTTGACTGTAAAGTAGACTTCCAACTGGTCGCTGCTTTTGCCAGAGTAAACACATAACCGGTCGTTGATCGACGCTTGTCCAAATCACCAACATAGTCAGAATCACAATACCATGCTATATGTTGACCAATCTTTTCATCCTGTTGAAACACTAAACCAACATCTACGATGTTCAGAATATACCGTAGAATCCATTTCACAGCTTGCCAATGTCCTTTACCAAGATCATGCACGTACCTGCTCACTACCCCAACTGCATGTGAAATATCAGGTCTTGTACACACCATTGCATACATTAAGCTACCAACAGCACTTGCATACGGTACTTTTGACATGTATTCTCGTTCTTCATCACCCTTTGGTGACATGGAAGCATTAAGTTTGAAATGTGGAGCAAGAGGGGTACTAACAGGTTTTGACTGCTCTTTTATGCCAAAACGCTTTAATACCTTTCTCAGATATTCTTTCTGAGTCAAACAAAGTTTCCTCAATTTCCTATCTCTAATTATTTTCATACCAAGAATCTTCTTTGCTTCACCAAGATCCTTCATCTCGAACTCCCTATTCAACTGAGTCTTCAACTTCTCAATCTCTGTCAGACTCTTGGAAGCTATCAACATATCATCAACATAAAGAAGAAGATATATGTAGGATCCATCTTGTAACTTGTGCAAATACACACAATGATCATATTTGCTTCTTGTGTACTTCTGCCCCATCATAAACTTGTCAAATCGCTTGTACCACTGCCTCGGAGATTGTTTCAATCCATACAACGATTTTTCAAGTTTGCACACCATCTTTTCTTTTCCAGCAACTTTGAACCCATCTGGCTGAGTCATATAGATTTCCTCTTCCAAGTCTCCATGTAAAAATGCAGTTTTTACATCCATCTGAACTAGTTCCAAATCCAATTGTGCTACCAAAGCCAACAAAATTCTGATGGAGGAATGTTTTACAACTGGAGAAAAAACTTCATTATAGTCAATTCCCTCTGTCTGAGCGTAGCCTTTAGCCACCAATCTTGCTTTGTAGCGAACATCATTTTTGTTAGGAAATCCATCTTTCTTTGCATATACCCATTTGCATCCAATTGCCTTCTTTCCCTTCGGAAGACTAGCTAGCTTCCATGTCTGATTCTTCTGAAGGGACTGCATTTCCTCATTCATTGCATTCCTCCACTTTTCAACTTCTGAACTTTGTATTGCTTCTTTATAAGTGGTAGGTATTTCATCATCTACAATTATGGATGCATGAGCCACCATATCATTGAATCGAGCAGGTTTGCGTATCATTCGTTGTGGCTTTCTCAATGCAATTGGTTCATGTTGTTGTGGAGGTTCTTGGGTTTGAACCTCTTCTTCATCTGACTCCTCATCTACCATAGGAGTTTCTGTATCTAATTTTTCATTTGCTGGAACATTTATGTTGCGACCAAACTCCACCTGTTTGGGAGCTTGCCCCACTTGCTGTGGAGTACCATCCTTCAGCTCATCTGTTACCTTCTTCAACATAGTAGACTCATCAAAGGTAACATCCCTGCTAAAGATTACTTTCTTTGTTTCTGAACACCAAAGCCGATAGCCTTTTACACCAGAAGTGATCCCCATAAAGATTGCCTTCTTTGCTCTTGGATCCAGCTTGGATTCCTTAACATGGTAGTATGCAATGGAACCAAACACATGTGAGTCATAATCTGTAGCAGGTTTTCCAAACCATTTCTCCAATGGTATTTTACCACCAATAGCAGTCGATGGTAAGCGATTGATAAGGTGAGCAGCGTATACCATAGCCTCAGCCCAAAATTCTCTGCCTAATCTTGCATTAGACAACATACACCGAACTTTCTCCAGTAATGTCCGGTTCATACGCTCTGCCACCCCATTCTGTTGTGGTGTATTTCTTATGGTGAAGTGTCTGTCAATACCTTCACTTTCACAGAATTTCATAAATGGATCATTTTTGAATTCTCCACCATTGTCGATCGGAGGCGTTTGATTTTTTCGGCCTGTTTGAGTCTCCACCATTTTTTTCCACTTAAGGAAACAATCTAGCACTTCATCTTTTGACTTCATAGTGTACACCCACACTCTTCGAGAGAAGTCATCAACAAAACTAACATAATAATGTTTACCTCCCAAAGAAGTGATCTTGGAAGGTCCCCACACATCAGAGTGAACATAATCCAAAATACCTTGAGTATCATGGATTGTTGTGCCAAATTTCACTCTCTTCTGCTTCCCTTTGATGCAGTGCTCACAAAAGTCTAACTTGAAAACTCGAGCTCCTTTTAACAATCCTCGATCTATCAGAAGCTTAAAGGATTTTTCTCCAGCATGTCCCAAGCGCATATGCCATAATCTAGTTATTTCTGACTTTTGATTATCATCAGAAACTGTTCTTGCTCTGAGTCCCAATAATGGTACTACCCATAAAGTAATACACATTATTCTTCTTCCGAATTCCTTTCAGTACCACAAGTGCACCAGAGATAATTCTCATTATCCCATCTTCTGCTCTTACTTTAAAACCTTTTGACTCTAAGGTTCCCACAGAGATAAGATTCTTCGTCAAATCTGGTACATATCGAACACCAGTTAAGGTTCTGATTGATCCATCCTGATTTCTCAAGCGAATGGAACCAATTCCATATGTGGCAAGAGGCACATTATTTGCTGTGTAGACAACTCCATCTTTGATTTCTTGAAAATCATAGAACCATTCTCGATTAGGAGTCATATGGTGACTACAAGCTGAGTCTAACAACCAGGAACTAGATGAGCTGGTTGATCATGTAGCAGTAATTGAGAGGTCTGAATCTGCATCATCCTCACACTCAACCACATTAGAATCAGAGGCATTCTTTCCTTTGTCAAGCTTGCCATTATTCTTCAACTTGGGACAATCTTTCTTCCAGTGCCCTTTTTCTCGACAATAAGCACATTCGTCTTTGCTTAATCTGGACTTCGACTTCGATCTCCCTCTCCACCCTTCTCCACCCTTTCTTTTTATTTTGCGACCGGCCTCTGACTACTAAAGCTTCTGCTTCTTCACCAGTGTTCTCCTGCTTTTCTTTCTTTCTTAATTCGTAACTGTATAGGGCAGCAGTTACTTCATTAAGAGACATTACATTAAGAGACACTACAGCTTTTCCATGAAGTAGCGTAGTTTCAAGATACTCAAATTTATCAGGAAGAGATCCCAATAACATTAGAGTCAGGTCTTCATCTTTAAAAGTCTCATCCATGTTCATTAAATCAGTAACCAACTGATTAAAGCTAGTAAAATGATCATTCATTGTGGTACCTGATACATAATTGAAGCGAAACAGTCTCTTCTTCATATAGAGCTTATTTTGACTGCTTTTCTTCAAGAATTTCTCCTCCAATGCCTTCCACAATTTACTAGCAGAAGTTTCCTTCGAAAATGCATACTTCTGCTCTCTTGAAAGGCATGATCGAATTGTACCACACGCCAATCTGTTAACAGTCTTCCATTCTTTCTCCTCAACATCATCTGGTTTCTCTTCTTCTATGGCAATGTCTAGACCTTGCTGAAAGAGAGCGTCTAGAACCTCACTTTGCCACATGCCAAAATGACCCGGTGCCATCAAAAATCTCCACTGCAAATCTGGCATTTGTAACAACAGGTCTCGCCAAAATTGATGCTGTCGATGTGGATGATTTAGAACCATCTGCCATTTCTGCTACAAATTTTATTTAATAGCTGTTGATGCGGAATACCAAATAGCCCAAGGAAATCTTTATATGGGAGATCAGACTATCTTTGCGACCATATTAAGATAAACCTTCTGGCTCGATACCAATTGTTATTCTGTTAACTATAAAATGACAATAGCTATTAAATAAAATAGAGAATACCAGAACACCAAAATTTAATGAGGTTCAAGAATTAAGCTACGTCCCTAGGGACATTTATCAAAATAATATTTATTTAATGAAGAAATATTACAAATAGAGAGAATGGAGACTACTAAGCAAATAAAAGAGAAAATGCTTAAGTAGTTGGGATGATACAACTAAGGTGAGGGGTTTTCATTTTATAACTAAAACAAAAGGTGCATATTTCAATTGTTTCCGATGTGGGATTTAAAATCCCAATTGTGAGCCATAAAGTCAACATGGAGTATGCATTTTAATTAGATATTAGGATCGGATAAGAAAAGAAGAATCAGTGAAAGTTCATTTTGATTTTTGAAATTGAAAAATACTGTCACATTATTATTTAAAACGGAGAAAATTAAAAAAAATACTCTAAATATACAAATCAACATTCACTTTATTTTAAAATTAAAATAAAATGTAACTAAAGTTATAATATTGACGAATGTTTATGAACTAAAATGTTGTTAAGTAGTTAAATTTATATACTTATTTGACATTTTATAAATTATTTTGAATTATTTTCTAATTTAGAGACTAATGTAATAACATATTTTCCATTCACTGATAGTATATTTTCTAACAATTTAAAAAATATAATTTATGATGATTTTTAATTCTTAAAATTAAATGTGTAATTTGATTTTGTAATTGTTTCAGTGAAATCAAAATAAAAGACCTCTTCCTCCCCTGATTTAACAGTCCCACGCTCACCTCTGTTCTACATCCAATTTAGATTCCAATCTGCATGGTGCCTTTGTTGTGCATCATTAATATGTGGGGTCAAGTTTCCCTATTTGTTTTCCACGCTAACCACAACCCATCCCAAATGCAATTTGCACTAAATGTACTATTTATCTCTCAGAAGCAAACAACATCAATTTTTAAAGCAATATAAGTCCCAGTTTTCTGTAATAGTAGTAAGTCTGAAAATAGAACATCCAATACCACCTTTTGCTATTCTTCATTTCTTAATTAAGACGAAGACTTGGTGCATATGGGTTGTGCATGAACTCGCTCTTTCAGTGAAGTTGACAAAGGGAACATGCATGTGTTCTTTCTGGGGTAGAAATTCTGCGTCCTCAAACTTACATATATGACTTTTTTGTGTGGCTAACATGAAACTTATACATGACATTTTTGTGTTCATACAGGCTGATGTATTTTCACAATTTGATTTCTTCAATCATAGTACAAAGAGACTATGCAACCTTAATTCTATTGTTGATGATGATAACTTTTGTCAATTAGAGAGTTGTCAATATTTCCTTAACATATATGAGTGCACAACTTTTCGGTTTTCTAGATTTTTTGGAGGGTAGAAAAACATCTAACACGCTGTGGGGGTAGAAAATTATACTGGGTAATTCCAAGGTTTACGTTGATTAATGATAAAGTTTGAATTATATGCAAGTATGCTGTGGGGTAGAAAATTATATTGGAAAAATCCCAAACCTTGATTAATGATAATGTTTGAAGTATATGCGTATGGGATGGTGTGGGAGTAGAAAATTATATTGTGTAGAGGAGACACGGACAATATTTGTTTCATGAGCTAGTTTTTGTGCATGAGTTAATTTGATTTCAAATTATATAAGATGGTATAAGATCTATCTTATATTGACTAAAAATAATATCTTGTATATATAAATAAAAATTAATCTTCACGTATGAATTAACTATTGAGTAAAGCCACCCTAAACGTGAGAGAGGAAAATTAAATTAGCGCAAAGATTTCAAGTTAGTGGTATTTGAACAAATATTTTTTAATTCTTCTACTTTTTATTTTTATTTTTATTTTTTATTTTAATCTAAATACTTTTAAGATAAATAAAAGTACATAACTTTATGTAATTATAGATTATTTTATCAATTATTATAAATTTTATACCCGTAAAACATATATTAAGCATTTATATTAATCTTTAAATTTTAATATATCAATTTAGTGATGGAATTTTCGATTTTCAATTAACCCCAAAAACAATCCACCCACTAAATTGTTTAGTGACTAAGTTTTTATGGCGAAAAAATTAGTAATGGTTAATTCTATTGTTAAGTAATTTTGCGACCTAAATCTATCATTAGCGATCAATTGGTTAATTGCTAAACTTGAATTTTTTTTTTTAGTGTAAGTAGTATTAAAAAGGTTTACCTAAATAAACTCAAATAATTAGTTATCTGAATGAGGCTTATGAATAGTGATGGAACTGAAATGGTTAGCTCCGTTTGAGGCCTATGTCTGGTGTCTCATCAGATAAATTTAAACAAGAAAATAGGAGATGTCGGTCAGGAACTAAAATGCTTTATTTATTTTTTATTTTTATTTCTATAAATATTCATGAAAAAAGTTTATATATTTTATACTTGACAGTGATTGGTTGATGTATTCATGATGTGGTCCAAGTGTGAAAAAATATTAATAGAGTCAAGACTGAAGAGGTGTTCCCCAACTAACGTATCAGCTTGAGGAGTTTCCTATAATTTTATTTTGATTTAATTAATTCTACCTTTCAAAAATTTTCTTGCTTGCTTGCCTTGGAATTGTTTTGGTGGACGAGTTAGGTTTCTCTGTTTTGATGTGATTGATGTGCTTAATTTTCTAAGCCATATTTGAAGTGTTAGAAGACTTAGAAATAAAAATTGTTTGGGTTTAACTAAAACGGTTTATAGATGTTTTTGTTTTAAGAATGATAACGCGTATAGTGAACCTTGCATTAATATAGACGTGATTAAGACGAAGAGTTGATGCGTATGGGTTACTGCACATGAACTAGCTCTTTCTGTGAAGGTGATAATGCATGAGACCTTGTGATTTTGGTTACAAATTCTGTGTCCTCAAACTTATTATATTGTTATTTATGAATCCTACACTCTCTTTTTTATTTTACAAATACTTTTAGCAATCTAAATTCATCCTCCAACTCATTCATGTATTAATTAAGACATCACCTCAAAATATATTATCTCATTAATCAATTCAATTACGGTTATATATATCGCCATATTCAGCTGCGGATATATCTAGGTTTTTTTAATTAACAACTTCGTCTTTTTTATGTTGAGAGGGTACACTAAAAGCTAATTCATTAATTTCTTTCCTTATTTTAATTCTGAAAAAAATCAAAATTATCAATATTAAATTAGTACACATTAAAACATAAAATTATTTTAAAATCAATAAAATATTTGTTTAAAAGTTTAATCATACATATTCATAGTTTAAAATTATTTTACACTATCATATAATCATAAATAATAATTTATATGATTTTTAAAATTTATATCATTCGTCTTTCCTTTAAACTCAATGAAGATATCAATCCCATCAAAGCCACCTATCTTGGGATGACTCCTTCATATTTATTGCTGGCAAGACAGGAATGCCATGAATTACTGAGGCAGGGATTGATAGAGTCAACCCAGTCCAATTGGGCTTGTCAGGCTTTTATGTAGAAAAGAGATCAGAAAAAATACGAGGGAAAAAGAGGTTAGCTATTGATTACAAACCTCTCAATCATGTTCTCCAAGATGATAAATTCCCTATTCCCAAAACATCATCTCTTCCCGTCCTGATAAAGGAATCCAACATATTCACGAAATTTGATCTTAAGTCTGAATTCTAGCAACTAGGAATTGACGCAAGTGATGCCTTCTACATTCCAAATGCCCAATATCAATGCCCTATTTCAGAAGGTGATGATCAGGATCTTTGAGCCATTGTTAGATCATGCTATCATCTACATTGATGACATCCTGCTTTTCTCAAAAGACATAGAAACTCATAAGGTTCTATTGAACCAATTCTTTGATATAGCCAGCCATTATGGGTTAATGTTTTCAGAAAAAAAGATTCATCTTGCCCAACCTCAAATTGACTTCTTAGGGATGCACTTCTTCCAAGGAAGTTACTGGCCTTAGCTACACATAGCTAAAGAACTACTAAAATTTCCAGATCAATCTCTGACTGTGAAGCAGATTCAATAATTTTTAGGAATTGTAAATTATATTAGGGATTTTATCCCTAATGTAGCTAGATATACTAGTCCTCTGTCTAAACTTCTGAGGAAAAATCCCCCTGCATGGGGACCTAAACAAACTCGAGCTATCCAACAAATAAAAAAGATAGCCCAATCACCTCCAGCCCTCAAAATACCAGGAGAAGGGAAATGCATCCTTCAAACAGATGGTAGTGATTTTTACTGGGGAGCAGTACTAATAGAAGAACTCGGAGGTAAAAAATATTACTGTGGGCATGCCAATGGCCAATTCAAGGAAGCAGAGAGACATTATCATACCACCTTCAAAGAAGCTCTAGCAGTGAAAATGGAATGAAAAAGTTTGACTTCCATTTAAGAAGACATCACTTTGAAGTATAGATGGACAACTCCTCATTCCCAAGAATCTTAGAGTTCAAAAACAAGATGCCTCCAGATCCTCAAATCCTTAGGTTAAAGGATTGGTTGTCCCGATATGATTTTTCAATAAAACATATCAAGGGAAAACAAAGTCTAATCCCAAGACTTCTTATCAAGACCCGAAAAGACAATCTAGATAATTACCTCTACACACAGTTTTCCTATCATATTCATGATGAAGCCATTATCCAACAAAGCCAGGACTTGCAGGTTCTTCCCTCCAGGATTGAATCCCACCTCAACTCAAGACATTTTTGAGTATGCAAAATCTCACTACTTTTATTTCATACATGAAACCATGAAATACAAAGTTACTGCTTCATTTATGTTCAATTCCAACAATCTATACGGAGGGTATTCGAGGTTATTTTGCGACATAGGATGGGACTTATGTGAACCTACCTTATGGGCAATATGGTGCAAAACTGTTGAATATTCTGTTCCTATTGCCTTAAGAACCAAGGTGGCTTATGATATCCTCATGAATCCTGACAAAAAGGATTATCTTTTTTGGACTCTGTTAGAATGGTTTTCTCCATTAAGCTGGTGGAGAGAAGAACTAAGAAGGATCATCAACTTTGAAGAGGACAGAAGGATTCCTGGTGTAAAATATCCTCCTTTGACATCAATTGTCATAATCCTTCGACCTTACTTCTAGTATCCTAATGGACAAATATGGTCGAAAAATGTGGCATAGTTTTTGGGGACATTTGAAGATTATCCCTTAAATGAAAGTTACAAGATGCAACTATCACAACATCTTAAGGAAATCAACAACATTGGAATCTCATCTCAAGGAACAATCAATCCTTATCCTCTCAACCGACTGATCCCATCCAACAGTAACACTCAGGAAATAAAACTGTTCAAATCCACCACTGAGTACTACATACCAGAAGAGACATTCCAGATTGGAGATGATCCAACAGACCTGTAAATTTGTTTTTAGTATGATGTGTAAAAATAAGAGTTGTTGTGATCCTGTTCATTAGTTTGGTGTGTAGCCATAAGATAAAGATCGGCTAACAGGTGGTTTAATGTCAAAAGACTATCTGAAATGTAAAAAACAAATTCGTCTTTTGGTCGTCCATATCTGCTCAACCGACGAATAAATACATAAAGGATTTGGTTTCTGAGAGGGTTAATGACCGTCATTCATGACGTGCTACCCACTCTCATCCTCAGATGCCTTACACGTTGCTGAGCCTTATCACTTGCGTGTTAACGAGGCAATCCTCAGGATAAGATTCCTTATCCCTTCTTTTAACTGTCGGCCAGATGGTGGCTATATATTTATTTTGTCATCTTGCAAAACTCGGATTCCACTTTGTAGGGTCTGAGAATTTTGAGATCTATTTTGGGTCCAAAATGGTTTAACATGTTTTTCAGTTCCAAAGCCTCTGCCTCCAATATGAGGGAACTCTCTCTTGTAAATGAGGCATAACAAGTTTGAATACAATCTCCTTTGTATAACAATGTCTTCCTTCTAAACTCTTCTTCTCTAAAAACCTAACATATGTTGTTATATTATCGATCCCCTATCTAGACGCAAGTATGCTCTACGCTCGCCTCTTTTGAGGATCTTGTGTATCAGAAAGCTTCTGATCTATGATTCCATCTTTAACGATGTTCTTATCCTATGAGAGATAGTGTATAGTTATTTCTTCAGAGACAAGGAATATTTATTCCATGAAAGATGGGGAAAAACCGTAATGAGACATATGCCAAGGGGGCATGAGATCTCTAAGCAGTTGAGCTCTGTTGATCATGGGGTGTTATTCTCTGTTGATCATGAGGTGATACTCAATGTTAACCATGAGATAAGAGCTATCATTAAAAATGGTTTCAGAGCCTAACCATTTTCTAGAGCAGGGGTAAAGATAGAATAAATAGTATATGAAGGGCGAGTAAGAGAAACTGTACAACCATTGAATCCTCCTCTTATGATACACCGCAACCCATCTTGTTAAACACATCTCTTTCGCTTCCCAAAAACATCTCTAGAACTCTATCACCAAAGATAGAGAATTTAGTAGAATACTCATATGTCCTCGAAGATGCTCAGATCTCGGAAAAATCCACTCCTCTCTTAAGTCCATATAATATCTTCCGGAGACAAAGATCTACCCTTTGATCTATTACCCACCTAATTTCCACTAAAAGACCACATGTAAAAGAATATGTCCAGTCTTCCAAGATGGAATGCTGTTCTTTAGTAGTGTTGGACCCATTTTTTGTCCCCAAATGAAGAATGGCCCACAGTAACGCAAACCGCATTCACCCGGACCCATTGGGCTGGACAAGAGGTAACCACTTTCAGCCCAACTGGTGAGAGCTTTAAAGACTTGGCAACATTACTTGTTACCCAAAGAATTTGTCATCCATAGTGATCACGAGTCCTTAAAGTACTTAAAAGGGCAAGCTAAGCTTAATAAGAAGCATGCTAAGTGGGTAGAGTTTTTAGAGCAATTTCCATATGTCATCAAGCATAAGAAGGGGAAAGGGAATGTAGTGGCTGATGCACTTTCTAGGAGGCATGCATTGCTTTCTATGCTTGAAACTAAATTGTTTGGTCTTGAATCTTTGAAAGACATGTATGGGAATGATGAGGATTTTGCTAAAATTTTTACTGCATGTGAAAAGAAGACTGATAATGGATACTATAGGCATAATCGCTTCTTGTTTAAAGCAAATAGATTGTATGTGCCTAAGTGTTCCATTAGGGAGTTACTTGTAAGAGAATCGCATGAGGGGGGTTTGATGGGCCATTTTGGGGTTCAAAAGACTTTGGAAATTTTGCAAGAACATTTCTTTTGGCCTCATATGAAACGTAATGTGCATAAATTTTGTGATCACTGCCTTGTTTGTAAAAAGGCCAAATCTAAGGTTAAGCCTCATGGATTGTATACTCCTTTGCCTGTACCTGAATACCCTTGGACTGACATTTCTATGGACTTTGTTTTGGGACATCCTAGAATAAAGAATGGAAAGGATTCTGTGTTTGTTGTGGTTGATAGGTTTTCTAAAATGGCACACTTCATACCTTGCAAGAAGATAGATGATGCTTGTCATGTGGCTGATTTGTTTTTCAAGGAAATAGTAAGGCTTCATAGGCTACCAAGGAGCATTGTAAGTGATAGCGATACAAAATTCCTTAGTCACTTTTGGAGGACATTGTGGGGTAAGATTGGTACTAAATTGTTATTTTCTACTACTTGTCACCCACAAACTGATGGTCAAACTGAGGTAGTCAATAGGACTTTGGGCACACTGCTTTAGACTATTTTAAGGAAAAATCTCAAGTCTTGGGAAGCATGTTTGCCTCATGTTGAATTTTCTTATAATAGAGCTGTCCATAGCACAACTAATTGTTCACCTTTTGAGATTGTGTATGGATTTAATCCTTTGACCCCTCTTGATTTGCTACTTGTGCCTAACATTTCTATGTTTAAGCATCAAGAAGCACAAGCTAAAGCTAAATACATCATGAAGCTACACGAGCAAGTCAAGACTCAAATTGAAAATAAAAATGAGAGCTATGCTAGGAAAGCTAATAAAGGTAGAAAGAAAATGGTGTTCCAACCTGGTGATTGGGTATGGGTACACATGAGGAAGGAGAGGTTTCTTGAATAAAGGAAGTCAAAACTTCAACCACGGGGAGATAGTCCTTTTCAAGTGCTAGAAAAGATCAATGACAATGCCTATAAGATTGATCTACCTGGTGAGTATAATATTAGTGCTTCTTTTAATGTATCTGATTTAACTCTCTTTGATGCAGATGACGATACTTTTGATTTGAGGGCAAATCCTCTTCAAGAAGGGGGGAGTGATGAGGACATGACCAAGACTGTGGCACTTGAAGGATTTGGAGGGGCTATGACAAGGGCAAGGACAAAGAGAGCTAAGGAAGCTATACAACAAGTGTTGGCGGCCCTTATTCACAAAGAACTAAACCTAGAAGGATGCAAGCCCAAGTTGATTAATCTTTTCATCCAACTTGAGGAATGAAGCATCTGGCCTGAATTGCATGATAGGCCCATAAAGATATTTAGTTTGTTTTTCTTATTAAATAAAAATATTGGGCTGCACAAATCCATAGGCCCAAAAAACTTAGTTATTTTATTTTGTGTAGTGTGGGCTGACTTAATGTTGGACCTTCACTAAACCTAGTGGTTAGGGTTGTGGCCACTATAAAAAGACCTCAAATGACTGCCAAGAGGTAGAACATCAAAACTTTTGTTTGCTTAAGAGAGTGTTTCTCCTGGGTTCCTACAATCTAAAAATTGAGATTTATTAAAGGTTTTCACCCCTTGTGTGTTCAATCTCCGGGCTTATCTTCCACCCTTGGAAGTGTGATGCTCACCAATTCCTTTCATCTTTTCTTTCTTCTCATGTCCCAATTTATCATTGCATTTTGTATGAAACCCTAGAACAGCCACATTCCCAATTTTCAGGCAAACTAAGTCTGTATCATATCTCAACGAATTCTTGGTATTTTTTAGTGATTCATAGGTCAATTTCGCTATTTAGAACGTCATCTTTCATCTCCTTTTGGAATCACTCAATCCCGAGATCTGTAGCACGAGATCTAGTCATGCCCTAATTGTACGTCAGCTTCTGGTGTTGTTCACAAATTTCAACCTAGAAAAGAATGAAGGTGATTCGTGCCTTACCCTGTATTGGTTCATATCATCTTACCCTGACCTAATTTCACATCACTTTTTCTCATTCTTCAACTCATTCTTCTTCTTCTCATTCTTCTTCTTCACATTCTTCTTCTTCTTCATATTCTTCTTCTTCACATTCTTCTTCTTCTCATTTTTCTTCTTCTAATTCTTTTTCTTCATTCTTCTTCTTCTTCTTATTGTTCTTTTCATTCTTCTTCTTTCCATTCTTCTTCTTTCCATTCTTCTTCTTCTCATTCTTCTTCTTCCTTCTTCTTCTTCTTCTCATTATTATTTTCAGTCTTCTTCTTTCCATTCTTCTTCTTCTCATTATTCTTCTCCTTCTTCTTCTCATTCTTCTTCTCCTTCTTCTTCTCATTCTTCTTCCACTCGTTCTTCTTCTTCTCATTCTTTTTCTTCTCATTCTACTCCTTCACATTCTAGTTCTTCTCATTCTTCTACTTATTCATCAACTTCTCATACTTCTTCTTCAGATTCTTCTTCTTCTCATTCTTGTTGTTCTTCTTCTTCTACTTATTCTTTTTTTACTTATTCTTCTTCTTATCGTTCATCTTCTCATTCTACTTCTATTCACTCTTCTACTTATTTTTCTATTTTTCATTGTTCTTGCTCTTCTTTGTCCTCTTCTTCTTCTTCTTCTTCTTCTTCATCTTCTTCTTATTCTTCTGATTCTTCTTCATCTTCTTATTCTTCTTCTTCTCATTCTACTTCTTTTTTTTTTCTTTATCTAATTCTTCTTCTCATTTTTCTTCTTCCCATTCTACTCTTCTTCTTATTCTTCTTCTCATTCTTCTTCTTCCCATTCTTCTTTTTCTCATTCTTCTTCATCCGATTCTTCTTCTTATCACTCTTCTTCATCTCATTCTTCTTTTTTTCATTCTTCTTCATCACATTCTTCTTCTTCTCATTCTTCTTCTTATCATTCTTCTTCTATTCATTCTTCTTCTATTCATTCTTCATCTTTACATTCTTCTTCTTCTTCTTCTTCTTCTTCTTCTTCTTCTTCTTCATCTTATACTTCTCATTATTCTTCTTCAAATTCTTCTTTTTGTCATTTTTTTTCTAATTCTTCTTCTTCTAATTCTTCTTCTTCTCATTCTTCTTCTACTTCTGCTTGTTGTTCTTCTTCTCATTCTTCTTCTTCTTCTCATTTTCTTCTTCTCATTTTTTTCTTCTCATTTTTTTCTTCTCATTCTTCTTCTTCTCATTCTTCTTCTTCTCATTCCTCTTCTACTTCTGCTTCTTCTTCTTCTTATTATTATTATTCTTCTTCTTCTTCTTCTACCTCTTCTTCTTCTTCTTCTACCTCTTCTTCTTCTTCTTTTTCTTCTTTTTCTTCTCATTCTTCTCCTTCTTCATATTCATCTTCTTCTTCTAATTCTTCTTCTTCTCATTCTTCTTCTTCTCATTCTTCTTCTTCTTCTTCTTCTTCTTCTTCTTCTTCTTCTTCTTCTTCTTCTTCTTCTTCTTCTTCTTCTTCTTCTTCTTCTTCTTCTTCTTCTTCTTCTTCTTCTTCTTCTTCTTCTT